>PQFF01000244.1:190873-206062 GCA_003547095.1 Diversispora epigaea | reverse complement strand
ATCTAAATTACGGAAATTTATTATACCGAAAATTTTCGAAATTTTATTACACGATAAATTTTCGGAAATTTATATTAACGTCAGTATTCCGTCATATTTTCGAAAATTTCCGTAGGTCCCGTAATATGACGGAAATTTACGCCATGTTAAATTTCCGTAAATTTACGCCTATTAAAATTTCCTGATGATAGTACTTGTGCTATTTATGCTTCGATATATAATCTTCCAAGGGCAGAAAGAANAATCATTACCTATCCCCGATAGTTGATGAACTTAAGGAATTATGGGAGGGATGGAGAGTTCCCAAAACATATGAAAATAAAGATGGGCTCGATATAAGAGTTGCAATATTAGTAGGTTCTTCCGATATTCTAGCTACACGAAAGTTATTTGGGCATAGATCTGCAGTAATGAAATGTCACAGGTGCTCGAAAAGAAGCCGATATAGTGAGAAGTTTAAAAAAACTCATTATGGTGGTATGCATGATTATGAACAATGGATTACAGAATCTGCAGATCCCCAAAAACATAGACAATATGCTCAAGAATGGCTTAAATGTGACACCAGAGGAACAAGAGAAGCTCATTTTAAAATAAACGGAGTGCGATGGTCTGAATTGCTTCGTCTCCCTTACATGGATCTGATCAGATTTGCAGTAGTAGATCCAATGCATTGTTTGTTCCTTGGGATTGCAAAATGGATTATTCAATCCATATTTATTAAAGAAAATAAGCTAAATTCCGAGCAACTTCGTACAGCACAAAAGAGGATGGATAACGTTCAACTTCCATCTGATATTGGTCGAATCTCTCCAAAAATTGCTATCGGAGAAGGATTTTCAAAGCTCACTGCTGACCAATGGAAGACCTTTATTATGATATATGCAACAACAATTTTATGGGACATGTTAGATGATAATGATAGAAAGATATTGGGACATTTTGTTCGGGCGTGTAACTTATTGGTTGCTAGATTTGTTACTGAAGATGATCTGCAAGAAGCCCAAGAAAGATTAAGGGATATGTCAATAAATATAGAAAGAACCTATGGGCCTGAATTTATTACAAGTAATATCCATTTATCAATGCATATTCCTGAATGCATACGGGATTATGGCTCTGTTTATAGTTTTTGGTTATTTCCGTACGAGCGATTAAATGGATACATAGGTAAGCTGCACATATCGGGTGTACGAAATTATAATAAATAAAATTTTAACACAAATCTTTTCATAGGTTCATATCCTAATAGTAATCGGCAGATCGAACCCGAACTTATGCGAATTGTTCTTAAAAATTCACTTGTGGATTATCATCTTTCATGTCAATGGACGTCTGGTCTCTTAGAGAATTCTCTTAAATTTCTTGCACCAAAGAAAGTTGCTGGCAGCTTAGCTGTAACTAATGAATTTGATAGAGAAGAGTTACAGTATTTCATCTCCCTGAGACATAACACGTCCAATAAAATCTATGGCACTGAATATATACCAGGATGTATGCTAACACCTTCATATGAAAAGGTAAGTATTCCTAAAGAGGTTCAAAAAATATTATGTGAATGGTATGTAACATTATATAATAGAAAAAAGAAAGATGTGAACGCATGTATGGAAGTAACTATGAACCAACATGCACAATTAATAATAGGTAATGAAATATTTGGGTCCAAGATCACTGGACGACATGAAAATAATGCAATTATATTAGCGAAGTGGAAAGTATATAGAGATGGAACAAGTGATATTTATCCTGGGGAGGTACAATATTACTTCGAACATACTCTAACACTTCCAAAAGGACCCAAAACACATCTTCTAGCATATGTCAAATGGTATAAAATGTGCCTTCCTCTAGCATACGATTTAAGCATAAATTTATGGAGCCTGAAGTATCCAATACTGAGTTGTGGAATGGAGAATACTATGAGGAAGGTCAAGATTCAATTATTGCAGTGCATAGAATATATGGTCGGGTCATTAAGATAAACTATCGGACGGGGAATAAGAATAAGAATAATTATGTTTCAATAATACCATTGAATCGAAGATTTAATGTTTAATGTTTAATTTTATTTATTTATTAATTAATAATAAAGAGATTATCTAATACAATAAGCATATCAAACAATAACTAAACTTTAAAGTATATCTGATTTTATGCAAGAAAACTTGAATTTTAAGTATATGCATCTGATAGATAAGCCAAAGGAAAAACCTGAATAAAATTTTTAATAAATCAGGTGTCCGATATATACCCGATATTACTATTTATTATCATGTACCCGATATTGAAGGTAATATCGGGTGCCTGAAATAATAATAATTAATATCGCTGTCATATCGTGTACATTATAAAATTTACAAAAAAAAACCCTAGATATCGGGTGCCCGATATATATAAAAATATTATTCGCACTCGATAGGTACCCGATATTCAAAAATATCGGGTACCCGATAGGTGCCCGATAGCTGCCCGATATTTGGATTTTGACCTGTGCATGAGTGTTATTCTGAAGAAAGAAAAACATATGCAGGGACCAGTTTAATTTAGACATAACGGGAGTTGTGCGATGAGCTGAATATTTTGTTTAACTAAGGAGGGGGGTAACACTTACATCGAGTTTGTACTATATAAGGTATGGACATGTGAGGACCTTCAAAGTTATGCATCTATGGGCATAAAAAACTTGAATCTTGTGGTAGCTCTTATGGTGTATATTGTGGGATTAACAACCTGGTCGGTTAACAGGTTTAGATATTTTGTGTCACAAGAAACGTTGGTCATGATTTTATTTCAGTTTAATATTTCATTGTGTTGGGAATTAGGAAGGAACCAAGGTGTAGGTGTTGAAAAGCGGTTTGGTCTTGGGAGGGTTAGTTGTTGAGGGGCTTGAGTTGGTTGAAGTGTTAGAGGGTTAGTTGCTGGTTGGGTAGTTGTTAGTAGTTTTATTTTATATAGTATTTTTACATAGCTTTTGCCTTGTATCGATATCCGGATGGATTGGGCTGGGGTAAAAGACCTGGTATGGGAACACTAGCTATGTTTAGATACTATTTTTGGGTTATTTTGCAGGGAACATAAAAGATTTAAAGAATTTTGAGGTTATTTGAAATTAAAACAAATATTATGGATACAAGTTATATCAAATAACAGTTTTGCTGTATCGATTGGGTACAGTTCCTGGGTTAGGTTTTATGTGGGGTGTTTCATAAAAAGTTCTATCTAATGCCTTATTGATTAGTTTAATCTTTAAGTATTGGATGGAGCCATGGACATCAGTTGCAGGAATTTAACAATTCAGGCAACGATGGGCTGATCCGTGTGATGCATCTTAATTGAATGTATTTCTAGATAGTAATAGTANGTTTAATATTTCATTGTGTTGGGAATTAGGAAGGAACCAAGGTGTAGGTGTTGAAAAGCGGTTTGGTCTTGGGAGGGTTAGTTGTTGAGGGGCTTGAGTTGGTTGAAGTGTTAGAGGGTTAGTTGCTGGTTGGGTAGTTGTTAGTAGTTTTATTTTATATAGTATTTTTACATAGCTTTTGCCTTGTATCGATATCCGGATGGATTGGGCTGGGGTAAAAGACCTGGTATGGGAACACTAGCTATGTTTAGATACTATTTTTGGGTTATTTTGCAGGGAACATAAAAGATTTAAAGAATTTTGAGGTTATTTGAAATTAAAACAAATATTATGGATACAAGTTATATCAAATAACAGTTTTGCTGTATCGATTGGGTACAGTTCCTGGGTTAGGTTTTATGTGGGGTGTTTCATAAAAAGTTCTATCTAATGCCTTATTGATTAGTTTAATCTTTAAGTATTGGATGGAGCCATGGACATCAGTTGCAGGAATTTAACAATTCAGGCAACGATGGGCTGATCCGTGTGATGCATCTTAATTGAATGTATTTCTAGATAGTAATAGTAAGTGCAATTTGCATTTCTCTTTTTTCATAACACTGGTCGAATGAACAAAAATCGGAATCCTATTGATGACGGAAATATGCATAAATCGGACATCCTATTTGTGAAAATTCATAAATCGGAAATTCCTATTTATAAATCAGAAAAAATCGACTGCCTATACTTAATAAATCTTAGCAAATTTAGCCATTAATCGGAATCCTATTCATAATAAAACTGTCCTATTTTTTTCCATTTGACCAGTGTAAGTTAGTCTAGTTAAATAAATTAGTAATCTAATTTGTATAGCGTAGCATTGTGTAAGAGTTTAAAATTTGTATAATAAAGTTTATTATTGCATGGCTCCATTGGATTAAAAAAAAAAATTATTTAATAATTATGATTCAATTATTATTATTATTATTATTATTATTATTATTATTATTATTCAAATTAATAACTTTTTTTTCTTCTTTTTCCACAGTGTTTTGTATCAATCAAAAAATTCTCTAGATTCTCCTCGTGTTGAATTCTTCAATGTTATTTCAAATTCTTTATTGAATCAATCTCTTTTCAATTCTCTTTCAATTCTCTTTCAATTCTCTTTCAATTCTTTTTTCAATTCTCTCATTTGATTACATGTTTTTTCTTTAAAGCCAAATATTCTTGAAAAGGATGGAACTGCATCACTTAGATCTTACTCTTTTTCAAAAAAAGGAAATTATTTTGCTTATGGTATCTCAAAATCAGGTAAAAAATTATGTTTAACTTTTATTATTTATCATTTATTATTTGTCATTTGTCATTATTACTTAAATATTATTTTATCATTTTAAGGAGGTGATTGGGTTACTATTTACGTAAAACGCACAGATCTTGAATTAGGAGAAAAAAGTCAATTAAATGATGTTCTTGAATGGAATAAATACAGCAATTACACTTGGACTCATGATGAAGCTGGTTTTTTTTATTTGGTAATTCTTTTTTTTTATTAATTAAAAAAATATATATATATTATCCTAAAGTCTTATTCTTAAATTCAATTATTTTTGTTATGTAGAAATATCCTCAACCCGAAAAAAGTGGTGATAAAGGTACCGGAAACGATGTTAACAAAGATTCCATGGTGATTTTTTTTTTAATACAACTTTTTATATTATTCATACAACTTTTTATATTTTATAACTATCTTTGTTTTCTTTTAATCAAAGATTTATTATCATAAATTCGGGACACCACAATCCGAAGATATTCTTGCTTATAAAGATCCAAACGATCCTTATATTATGTTTGATCTAACTATCACTATAGATGGGAGATATGTTATTATGTCAGTGAGAAAAGATCATAAAATAATGAATAAATTATGGATTTGTGATTTGGAAAAAACAAATTATCAAATCGTTGAGAATTTGGATTTTATTAAAATTGTAGATGAGTTTAAGGCAGAATATGATTAGTAAGTTTTTATAGAGTTCATTAACTAATTGGTTTCATATATATATTTAATTAACATTAATTAATTTTATATGTATATATGTAATTTATTTGATTTTCTATAGTATTGTAAATGAGGGCACGATTTTCTACTTCAAGACTAATTCAAATGCTCCCCGTAATAAAGTGGTGAGATACGATTTATCTCATCCTGAACAAGTAAATATTATTTTTTTTTCTTTACTAGTCATATACATATTTTTTATATATATATTATTCATTGATCATATATTCATTATATTCATTAATTTAAAGGGATTTATTGACTTTATAAAAGAAAATTCACAAGATGTTCTCTCACATACCGTCGTCGTGGCTGAAACAAATTTGATTCTAATCTATATGCATGATGTTCATGAAATGATATGTATATATGACTTATCCACCGGCAAACATAAAACTAATTTATCAATTCCAATTGGAACTGTAGATTCTATTAGAGGAAGGAAAGAAGATACCGAATTTTTCTTTAAGATTGTTAATTATTTGAATCCAGGAATTATTTACAAATACGATTTCATTAAAGAGAGTTTGACAGAATACAAAAGAACGATTGTTAAAGGATTAAATAGTGAATTATTTGAAACAAAACAAGTATTTATTGAAAGTAAAGATAAAACAAGACTTCCAATATTTATTATTGCTCCTAAGGTTAGTCTCTGCACAACAGAATAATAAAGTATTATATTTATATATAAATTATCAGTTATTAAAATTATTAAATTATTGTAGAATCTCAAATTGGATGGAAATAATCCAACTTTGTTGTATGGATATGGTGGATTCAATATAAGTCTGACACCAAACTTTAAACCTTCTTGGATAACATTTGCTCAACATTATAATGCAGTTATAGCTGTTGCTATTACCCGTGGTGGTGGTGAGTATGGAGAAGAATGGCATAAGGCAGGAACGTTATCAAATAGACAAAATGTGAATGATGATTTTCAGGTATTTATTTAAGATTTTATCATTTTTATTATTATTTTTATTTATATTTGATTAATTAATTGATAAATAATGATGATAATAATAATAATAATAATAATAATAATATAATTTATTTATTTACCAAGTCAATTGCAAAATGGTTAATTGACAACAAATATACAAGACCTGAAAAGTTAGCAATTAATGGTGGATCAAATGGTGGTTCGCTTGTTTGTACATGTATCAACCAGGTTTTTAATATAAATTAATATTATTTCTCTTAAATATTAATTGTTTGATTTATTTATTTTAAATTTATTTGATTTATTTAATTCATTTGAATCTCCTTGGGGGAAAAAAAAAAACTTATTTTAGGCACCTGAATTATTTGGTGTTTGTGTATCTGATGTGGGGGTTTTGGATATGTTGAGATTTCATAAATTTACTACTGGTTATTTTTGGAAAAGTGATTATGGGGATCCTGACAAAAAAGAAGATTTTGAATATATTTACAAGTTTGTTAAAATTAAATTTTATTTAGATAATTAATTAATTGGGCCATTCATATTTTTGATTTTTGATTTTTTATATTTTAAATACTTGTCTTTTTTTTTTGGTAATTATTTTTAGGTGGTCTCCACTTCATAATGTACAAACTAAAAAGCCATATCCTGCAGTACTGTTAAACACGGGAGATCATGATGATAGAGTGTAATTATTTGAATTGTTTGAATTATTTGTCATTTATATTTCTTATTCATTTTACCCATTCTATAATTTTGGTCATAAATAATTTTATATTTATATTTATTATTAGGTCACCTTTACACTCCTATAAATATATTGCAACATTGCAACATGCTGTAAAGAATAATCCAAAGCCTTTGTTAATTAGAGTTTATACCAATGTACGTAATATTAAAAATTCAAACCAAATTAAAATTTGTCAAAAAATTAGTATAAGTATTTTTGATGCAAATCTCAAAAATGCCAGATTGGTGGTTCTATTTTTGTCTATTTTTATATATTCCTTGTTCTCTTTTTTTCTCATTTGACCTGTGAAAGATAAATAAAAGGATAATATTTATAATTTTAAATTCTTTTTTCTTTATTAGGTTGGTCATGGTTCAGGAAAGCCTACACAAAAAATTGTAAGTAAAACATTTATTTTATTTTTATATTTACATTATATTGCAATTGCATTATGTTCATATTTATTTATTTTTTTCATATATAGATTAATGAAACCGTTGATAAATTTTCATTCATTGCATTGGCAATTGATGCCAAATGGGTAGAGTAAAATAAATAAATCTTTTACTACATAATTATCATAATTATATAACTTTGTCTCAATAAAGATTATTTTATCAAATAAATCAATAATAAAGAAATTTATGATTTAAATATTTGGTGAATATCAAATGTCATTAACACTTATAATTTATAAAAAAATCAACATTATTTTCTATTCTATCCAAATTCTTATTACAATAGAATAAATCACAACAAATTGAAATAATAAAATAAAATTGAAAAAAACGTAACAATTCTAATAATAATAATAATAATAATAATGGTTGTATTTTTAATCAACTTGAGACATTCTGTCCATTTGACTCTTGCGTTCTTTCTTCATTTCTTCCTTTGCTTCATCTTTTGTTTCTTCAGTTTCTTTCTTTGCTTTCTTTATTTCTTCCGTTTCTTCCTTGGTTTCTTCCTTTGTTCCTTCCTTTGCTTGTTTCTTTCTTTGCTTCTTTCATTTCTTCTTCCTTTACTTCTTCCTTTGTTTCTTCCTTTGTTTCTTCACTTTCTTCATAAGATACCTTTTCCTCTTCATCATTATCATCAATCGGAATATTTTCGTCTCTTTCCACTTGGAAAACTTCATAGTCTTCAATTTCAGAATGTTGTTCAGCCAAAAAATATTGTGCTTCAGGATATGAATAGTGTCCCCAAGTACTTATCATCTTATATCTACTTGACACAACTATATCTAATCCCGCTCCGAATCCGGGTCCACTTAATGGATCATAACATACTGCTTTATGACTATAAGATTTTACTACACGTGAGAGGACACCTGTGTTTGGTAATAAATGTTGAAATGAGAATAAAAATGCATCTTTGGTATCCATCCATATATGTCTTTGAAGTTTAGAAGAAGAAGTAGTAGTAGGCGTAATATAAGATGAATTGGTGTCGATAATGTTACTTTTATTGTTATAAATGATAGTTCCATCTTTTAAGATAATACTTAATTCATTCTTTACTATCCCATTATTATTATCATTCTCAACATTCTTAACATTCGATGATGATTCTGAAGTTTCTATTTGTTCTTGAGATTTCCAATCTAAAGGATTATAACCACCAATAATTTTCCACCCAAATAAACCTTTGCTATCGTAATAGCTCCTTTTTTATCACATCGTTCATGAAAGATACTCGAATCAAATCCATCTCTACTAGCTCGATATAATAACGTAAATTTATAAGGTAATAATCTTTTATGATAATAACCAGAACCTTTGCGATCAATCCACGATGAGATTATATTGAAATGTGAAGGGGAAATAAGAGAAGAGTTGTAATATTGTTATAAAGAATATCTGGGAACAATGATAGTTGAAACGGTTGGACCAGTTTGATCGGAAGGTTGAAATTTAGTTTCAACTTTATAATAAGAAAGAATATTCTCATATATAATGATGGAGGGAAAAGCTTTTGATGAGGTGAAATGTGAGCAATAAAATTTTCAAATGAGATTTCTTTCCATCTAAGAAGTATGATTATTTCAGAGAGAGTTTGCTTCACTCGTTCACATTCCTTGTCATCCCAACTTTCAAATTCATCTAAATTCAATTCTCGTATATCATAATCAAAAGGAGAAGGAGAATTGTAGACTGAAAAATTAGCCTGGTGAACACTCCATTCCAAAAATTTCCACCAAATTTCAATTTCATCTACATCTTCATATCTTCTTTGAAATAAATTCTACCAATAACTCTTTACTGACGTAATTGAAATGTGGAGAATTGAAAATTAAAGATTTAGGATTTTGTAAAAGTTGTTGAATTGGCTAAGTTTTTAAGGTGGAACATCTTTTACAAGTTTAATAAGATAAGAGAGAGAGAGAGTCAGATTCAAAATGGTTGGAATGATTATTAATTAGACAAGTCTGAATGTTATCAATAATTGAGGGTAGAACTAATTTATCACAGGCGATTAAAAGTTTAAATAATTCCGCATGAGATGTTGAGTTTAATTCTATATTTGAGGTGTAAAAATACCTTTTTATAAAATGAGAAAGAAGGAAAACAATTATTAATTATTATTATTATCATTATTCGTTAATTAAACCGAAAACTTAATTCTCTCTTATAAAATATTTACTTCAACAATAATTCAAAAAATATTAGGTTCAATATCTTTCAAATCGAACAAAAATATTCCACTCTTCCTTAAAGGATAATTCAATGAGGATGCTAAACGAAAGTAAGAAGAGCGAGCACCAAGTATTACTGAATGCACTTCAAAATCTACCACTTAGGTTTATTTCCACAAGACACAATAGAATCATAATTAAAGCCAGAGTTCATCAATTGAGCAAGATCCTTTAAAAATCAGTTTTGTAGATATCGGTTAATTTGGTTAATTTTGACTTTTTTTTTAAATTAGTTTTATGCTAGTTTTATAGTAATATTGTTAATCATCATTTATCACAAATAAAAAAAAAATTTATTTAAAAGATCAAGATTATTTTAATTTTTTTTTTTTTTTTTTNAAAAATATTAGGTTCAATATCTTTCAAATCGAACAAAAATATTCCACTCTTCCTTAAAGGATAATTCAATGAGGATGCTAAACGAAAGTAAGAAGAGCGAGCACCAAGTATTACTGAATGCACTTCAAAATCTACCACTTAGGTTTATTTCCACAAGACACAATAGAATCATAATTAAAGCCAGAGTTCATCAATTGAGCAAGATCCTTTAAAAATCAGTTTTGTAGATATCGGTTAATTTGGTTAATTTTGACTTTTTTTTTAAATTAGTTTTATGCTAGTTTTATAGTAATATTGTTAATCATCATTTATCACAAATAAAAAAAAAATTTATTTAAAAGATCAAGATTATTTTAATTTTTTTTTTTTTTTTTTGAATCGGGAGATGTTGACTTATTAAAAAAAATAAATAAACAATTTTGTCTTTTCAATTAATTTTCAATTAAATTTTTATTTTATTTTTATGGCATGAAACGAATAAAAAATTTATTGAAAAGATTATTTATTTATTTTTTTAATTAGTTTTGTCGAATCGGGAGATGTTGATTAATTAAAAAATATATGTGGATCTATCATCAATAAGTGAAAAGGTAATTCCAATTAATTTATACTGGTGCAATAGAAAAATTACAATGAGTAAATTAGTACAATTAAAGGAAAATGGATAAACCAACTTCTCAATTTAAAAACATTCTCATCATGAATCACAAGAAAGATAGATGGTAAAGTGTTAAAAAAAATAATAATGATGATGAATATTTTAATGATAAATATGATGGTGATGAATTTATATGATGATAACGATGATAATAACGGTTAATGGGAGATTAAATTTTTATAAATTTATCTATTAATAAATTCATATTTATAAAATAATTTATTTGATATTGATGAAAGCGATTCAATATTTATTAAAATGCTAAAAATTAATTATACAATATATTATTTGATGTTTGATAATTTTAACTTACAATAAATAAATTTTGAACTTTTTTTAACGAGCTCTTTTTTAATCAATTCACAAATGCTGTCATATCATTGAAGAATTTGTTTGTTTCCTTTAAATACAATAAATTATTCATTAATAATAATATTATAATTTATAAAGAAATACTTTCAAAGCACTTTAATATTTAGTACTGTATTATGGATCAAGTATCTTGAAGGTTGGTTCGTTGACTTCAAAGAGAAATATTTAGATTTTTTTTTTTTGTGTTGGTAATTTTGAATTCAAATATCTCAGTTGTATGTTAACTTCGAGTATTTTGATTATTTGAGTTATGGAAATTTTTTTTAAATATCTGATCGCATCTCTTAATATTAACTAGTATTTTCTTTTTAATCATTATTGTTGTACAAAATGGATTTATTTAATCCAATAATACTGTTAGAAATATTTTTTTAGATTTTAACGAAATTGAAGCGAAGGAATGGAAGAAGAAATTAAAGAATTCGGAGAAATGAAAGAAACAAAAAAAACGGAAGAAATAGGAGAAACAAAAGAATTGGAAGAATCGGAAGAGTAGGCATATTGTTAAACGTTAAAATCATAATTTATTGCATATATTAATATTTCTAATCAATATACATTATATTACAGCGAGTGAGTAATCTTATAATTATTGAAATCAATGTTTTAATATTATATAACAATCCTCATCAATAATAAACTAATCATTATAAATTATATTACAGTATGTGAGTATTTGATTTTATAATTATTGAAATCAATGTTTTAATATTATATAACAATTCTCTGATTAATAATAAACTTATCAATATAAATTATATTACAGTTAGTGAGTATTTGATTTTATAATTATTGAAGTCAATGTTTTAATATTATATAACAATTCTCTAATCAATAATAAACTAATCAATATAAATTATATTACAGCAAGTGAGTATTTAATTTTATTATTATTGAAATCAGTGTTTTAATATTATATAACAATTCTCTAATCAATAATAAACTTATCATTATAAATTATATTACAGTATGTGAGTATTTGATTTTATAATTATTGAAATCAATGTTTTAATATTATATAACAATTCTCTAATCAATAATAAACTAATCAATATAAATTATATTACAGCAAGTGAGTATTTAATTTTATTATTATTGAAATCAGTGTTTTAATATTATATAACAATTCTCTAATCAATAATAAACTAATCAATATAAATTATATTACAGTTTGTGAGTATTTAATTTTAGAATTATTGAAATCAATGTTTTAATATTATATAAAAATTCTCTAGTCAATAATAAACTTATCAATATAAATTATATTACAGTCTGTGAGTATTTAATTTTATAATTATTGAAATCAATGTTTTAATATTATATAACAATTCTCATCAATAATAAACTAATCAATATAAATTATATTACAGTCAGTGAGTATTTAATTTTATAATTATTGAAATCAACGTTTTAATATTATATAACAATTCTCTGATTAATAATAAACTAATTAATATAAATTATATTACAGTCAGTGAGTATTTGATTTTATAATTATTGAAATCAATGTTTTAATATTATATAACAATTCTCTGATTAATAATAAACTAATCAATATAAATTATATTACAGCGAGTGAGTATTTGATTTTATAATTATTGAAATCAATGTTTTGATATTATATAACAATTCTCATCAATAATAAACTAATCAATATAAATTATATTACAGTGAGTGAGTATTTAATTTTATAATTATTGAAATCAATGTTTTAATATTATATAACAATTCTCATCAATAATAAACTAATCAATATAAATTATATTACAGTCCGTGAGTATTTAATTTTATAATTATTGAAATCAATGTTTTAATATTATATATCAATTCTCATCAATAATAAACTAATCAATATAAATTATATTACAGTTCGTGAGTATTTAATTTTATAATTATTGAAATCAGTGTTTTAATATTATATAACAATTCTCATCAATAATAAACTGATCATTATAAATTATATTACAGTATGTGAGTATTTGATTTTATAATTATTGAAATCAATGTTTTAATATTATATATCAATTCTCTAATCAATAATAAACTAATCAATATAAATTATATTACAGCAAGTGAGTATTTAATTTTATAATTATTGAGTGTTTTAATATTATATAACGATTCTCTAATCAATAATAAACTTATCATTATAAATTATATTACAGTATGTGAGTATTTGATTTTATAATTATTGAAATCAATGTTTTAATATTATATAACAATTCTCTAATCAATAATAAACTAATTAATATAAATTATATTACAGTTTGTGAGTATTTAATTTTATAATTATTGAAATCAATGTTTTAATATTATATAACAATTCTCATCAATAATAAACTAATCAATATAAATTATATTACAGTCAGTGAGTATTTAATTTTATAATTATTGAAATCAATGTTTTAATATTATATAACAATTCTCATCAATAATAAACTAATCAATATAAATTATATTACAGTCAGTGAGTATTTAATTTTATAATTATTGAAATCAATGTTTTAATATTATATAACAATTCTCATCAATAATAAACTGATCAATATAAATTATATTACAGTTCGTGAGTATTTAATTTTATAATTATTGAAATCAATGTTTTAATATTATATAAAAATTCTCTAATCAATAATAAACTTATCAATATAAATTATATTACAGTCTGTGAGTATTTAATTTTATAATTATTGAAATCAATGTTTTAATATTATATAACGATTCTCTAATCAATAATAAACTTATTAATATAAATTATATTACAGCAAGTGAGTAATTAATTTTATAATTATTGAGTGTTTTAATATTATATAACGATTCTCTAATCAATAATAAACTTATTAATATAAATTATATTACAGCAAGTGAGTAATTAATTTTATAATTATTGAGTGTTTTAATATTATATAACGATTCTCTAATCAATAATAAACTTATTAATATAAATTATATTACAGCAAGTGAGTAATTAATTTTATAATTATTGAGTGTTTTAATATTATATAACGATTCTCTAATCAATAATAAACTTATTAATATAAATTATATTACAGCAAGTGAGTAATTAATTTTATAATTATTGAGTGTTTTAATATTATATAACGATTCTCTAATCAATAATAAACTTATTAATATAAATTATATTACAGCAAGTGAGTAATTAATTTTATAATTATTGAGTGTTTTAATATTATATAACGATTCTCTAATCAATAATAAACTTATTAATATAAATTATATTACAGCAAGTGAGTAATTAATTTTATAATTATTGAGTGTTTTAATATTATATAACGATTCTCTAATCAATAATAAACTTATTAATATAAATTATATTACAGCAAGTGAGTAATTAATTTTATAATTATTGAGTGTTTTAATATTATATAACGATTCTCTAATCAATAATAAACTTATTAATATAAATTATATTACAGCAAGTGAGTAATTAATTTTATAATTATTGAGTGTTTTAATATTATATAACGATTCTCTAATCAATAATAAACTTATTAATATAAATTATATTACAGCAAGTGAGTATTTAATTTTATAATTATTGAAATCAATGTTTTAATATTATATAACAATTCTCTGATTAATAATAAACTAATCAATATAAATTATATTACAGTATGTGAGTATTTGATTTTATAATTATTGAAATCAATGTTTTAATATTATGTAACAATTCTCTAATCAATAATAAACTTATCAATATAAATTATATTACAGTTAGTGAGTATTTAATTTTATAATTATTGAAATCAATGTTTTAATATTAAATAACAATTCTCTAATCAATAATAAACTAATCAATATAAATTATATTACAGCAAGTGAGTATTTAATTTTATAATTATTGAAATCAATGTTTTAATATTATATAACAATTCTCTGATTAATAATAAACTAATCAATATAAATTATATTACAGTCAGTGAGTATTTGATTTTATAATTATTGAAATCAATGTTTTAATATTATATAACAATTCTCTGATTAATAATAAACTAATCAATATAAATTATATTACAG
>PQFF01000244.1:100989-190815 GCA_003547095.1 Diversispora epigaea | reverse complement strand
GTGAGTATTTGATTTTATAATTATTGAAATCAATGTTTTGATATTATATAACAATTCTCATCAATAATAAACTAATCAATATAAATTATATTACAGTGAGTGAGTATTTAATTTATAATTATTGAAATCAATGTTTTAATATTATATAACAATTCTCTAATCAATAATAAACTAATCAATATAAATTATATTACAGTTTGTGAGTATTTAATTTTAGAATTATTGAAATCAATGTTTTAATATTATATAACAATTCTCTAATCAATAATAAACTTATCAATAAAAATTATATTACAGTCTGTGAGTATTTAATTTTATTATTATTGAAATCAATGTTTTAATATTATATAACAATTCTCTAATCAATAATAAACTTATCAATAAAAATTATATTACAGTCTGTGAGTATTTAATTTTATTATTATTGAAATCAATGTTTTAATATTATATAACAATTCTCTAATCAATAATAAACTTATCAATAAAAATTATATTACAGTCTGTGAGTATTTAATTTTATTATTATTGAAATCAATGTTTTAATATTATATAACAATTCTCTAATCAATAATAAACTTATCAATAAAAATTATATTACAGTCTGTGAGTATTTAATTTTATTATTATTGAAATCAATGTTTTAATATTACACAACAATTCTCTAATCAATAATAAACTTATTAATATAAATTATATTACAGTCTGTGAGTATTTAATTTTATAATTATTGAAATCAATGTTTTAACATTACACATCAATTCTCTAATCAATAATAAACTAATCAATATAAATTATATTACAGTTTGTGAGTATTTAATTTTATAATTATTGAAATCAATGTTTTAATATTATATAACAATTCTCATCAATAATAAACTAATCAATATAAATTATATTACAGCAAGTGAGTATTTAATTTTATAATTATTGAAATCAATGTTTTAATATTATATAACAATTCTCTAATCAATAATAAAATAATCAATATAAATTATATTACAGCAAGTGAGTATTTAATTTTATAATTATTGAAATCAATGTTTTAATATTATAACAATTCTCTGATTAATAATAAACTAATCAATATAAATTATATTACAGTGAGTGAGTATTTGATTTTATAATTATTGAAATCAATGTTTTGATATTATATAACAATTCTTATCAATAATAAACTAATCAATGTAAATTATATTACAGTCTGTAAGTATTTAATTTATAATTATTGAAATCAATATTTTAATATTATATAACAATTCTCTAATCAATAATAAACTAATCAATATAAATTATATTACAGCAAGTGAGTATTTAATTTTATAATTATTGAAATCAGTGTTTTAATATTATATAACAATTCTCTAATCAATAATAAACTTACCATTATAAATTATATTACAGTATGTGAGTATTTGATTTTATAATTATTGAAATCAATGTTTTAATATTATATAACAATTCTCTAATTAATTATCAATAATGATTTTAGTAATCCTGGAAAATGTAGTAAATGTCATCAAGATAATGCTGGAAAATATTGGTGCAATCCATGTAATGCCAATCAATTTCAAAATGAATTTGATAAATGGACAAGTGAAGACAGAGAAATTGATAAATTTATTCAACAAATACAACTTAATGCAAATAAACATCAAGAAATTATTGAATGGATTCCATTTGGCAGACTTAAGAAAGTAAAATATCTTGCTAAAGGGGGTTTTGGCACAGTCTATAAAGCAAATTGGCTTGATGGATTTATTATATCTACTTATGAACAAAAAAATTGGTATAGATTTGGTAAACATAATGTTTGGTATAGGAATGGTAAACAAAATGTTTGCTTAAAAAGTTTTGATAATTCCACAAATAAAAATGATTTTTTGCAAGAGGCAAATGTTGTTATTTAATTTTGTTGTTTTAAATATATATAATTATTATATTTTATGCTAATAAATATTTTAGGTTAAAAATCAACTTAAGTTTCGAGATAAAAATTCAATTGCAATATATGGCATCACTAAAAATTCAACAAAAAATGAATATATGATAGTTATGAGTTATGCAGAATATGGTAGTCTTCGAAACCTGTTGAATAATGAGTTTAAAGAATTAACTTGGATAAAAAAATCTAGTATTTTATTATCTATTACAAAGGGACTTAAAAATATCCATGAATCGGACTTAATACATAAAGATTTTCATTCTGGTAATATAGTTAATCCAATTTTAACTGAAAGTTATATTACTGATTTTGGACTGTGCAAACCAGTTTCAGAAAAGAATTCAGAAAAAATTTTTGGTATAATTCCATACATGGCACCTGAAATATTGAATAAAGAACAATACTCCAAAGCATCTGACATTTATTCTTTTGGCATGGTTATGTTAGAAGTTTTAACTAGTTATCCACCATATTATAATATTCCACATGATGCAAATCTTGCAATGGGCATTTGTGAAGGGCTTAAACCTGAAATTAAGTGTGAAATTCCTCAAGTACTCAAAGAACTAATGGAAAAATGCTGGAATTTGGATCCTCTCAATCGTCCAACTGTTGAAGAATTGGAATCTCAACTTAAGAAATATTTTCTTTATAATAATGATGAAATAAAAAAACAAGTAAAAAAACAATTTAAAGCAGCAAATAAATCAAACAAGAATTTTATTCAATATGATCCAAATGAAATGCATTCAGAAGCAATATATACAAGTAGACATTTGCCTTTTCTGAAACAAAAGAAATTTGAAGATAATGTACATGGTAAGACCTATATTTTTTAAGCAATAAATAAATGATAAAATATTTACATTGATTATTATTTTAGATTCTAAACAATGTGATTTTGTAATTTCCAATGATATAAGTAAGTATTATATTTATTATATTTCTTGAATTATTTGTTTAATGCATTTATCTAATTGAAATTAATTTTGCATAGTTGAAGAAAATGAAAATCAGGAAAATTAATCTTGAATTTATTGGAAATTTATTATTTTAGTCATTGTACAACTTTTGTATTTTCTCTAAAATTGTTTATTTGTTTATTTTTTATTATATTTTATATTTTTATTATTTTATTTGATCACTGGGATTATAGAGTATGACTTTATTTAAATTAAAGCAGACCAGTATGTAATCATTAAATAAAGTACTATTGTCTTGATATTTCAAAAAATCAAAATATTTAAAATTATTTATTATTTGTGTTTATGCAGTTTATAAACAGTGTAAAAAACCATATAGGTGCATAAATGAACAAGGCAGTTAATTGAAAATCAAATACTATTTAATATCTTCACTATGTATATATTCTTTTCTGTCAAAACAATAATATATTTATTGATATTGATAAAAATTAAAATGTATACCCAAGTATTTTCTAGAACAAAAATTAATGAAGTTTTATAATAGAAAATATCATATATTTATTATTATCATTTATAATCATCTTTTATAATAATTCTATGATGGCATGCAATTATTGATAAATAAATATTGTTATTTTATTAAATTAAACAAAGCAAATTTATAGTGTTCACTGGGAGTTGAATTAGTGAAATTTATAAAATTAGATATTTGAATTATTATTTATATTTCAATTTATGATAGAATCAATTATTTATTAGAATTCATTTTTATTAATCAATAGAATTTAAATCATTTTTAAACAACATATTACATACTTGATTTTGAATCTTTAAATCACGTGCAACTACAAGGTTACGTTCTATATGTGTCAGAATTTAGGAATAAAATAACTTGAATTTATTTTTTATCTTATAATTTATTTATTTGTTAATTAACGATATCTAATGTAAAAAAAAATAGAAATAAATTTAAATTAAAAGATTTACCGATTTAGTTTAGTCCCCCGAAAGAGGCACGGATCAAAATAAAAAAGTGCGTAAATAAGTAACTTAAAAGCATTGCATATTTTTTTGAAATATTATCTTATAAATCAATTGAAAGTAAATATAAATAAATATTATAATATTCATTATTTTATATAATTATCAAATCTTATGGTGTAATTGGTGTAATTACTCATTTAACTATTTCAATTGTTCATTTTGAGAAATCATTTTTGAAACTTATCTAGGAAAATTTATTTGTTCCTTGTTTTTAATTTCTTATATCAATACTTAAATTTGTATATTAATTTTTTCTATATAATATGAAATTATAATAACGATATCAATCTATTTTTTTAATCATCATATTAAAATCATATGGACACACCAATCTTAAAAATGTAAAAAATATTTACTTGCGCGAAGCCAGCTTTCAAATATATTGAAATATATTTTTATAAATTTTTCTGGAGATTTGTGACATAATTTCTCCTTAAAGAAATCATTTTTATTGTTTATTTTATATAATTAATCATTCATAACATAAACATTTTTATTTTCTTAAGAAGCATCACACACACACATTTGTCATTCTTTGTTATGTTCGAGGTGGCAAATTATTTACAAAAAATATACTTTCTTCATTTTTTTTGTCTTTACAAAATATATTTTTGACGTTCTTATGCTTGAAAAATAATCCTATGTATAAAAGAGATATATATGATAATGGATATATAAATGCTAATAATAAATTCAAATTTCCAAAAAAAAGAAAAATAATAAACAAAAAAAATTTTATGATAAAAATTAAAAAAATATTTGAAAGACAAAATGAAATCTAAAATGAAATCCAGAAAGATAAAAAATAAATAAAAGTTTTTAAAAAAAATATATGATAATAATAATAAAAGTCCTTCGTAAAAAATGAATATAAATATAAATCGAAAACGAATATAAAAAAAATAACATAAAGACATGAAGAAAAAATATGGGTAGATTTTATCTTTATTCTTTTTATATAACTTTATATTTATCATTTATAAATAAAGAGAAGATTCCGTTAGTCGTTAAAAAAAATCAAATAAAATATATAAATGTAAATTTATTACGTACTTTATTGTATATTTAGATAATAAGTTGTGCTAGATCAAAGTATTCCGACTTATCATTTGTTGTGGAATTTTTCCATAAGTGATTCGTAGCTCGACCTATAAGGATATTGATTTATTGTTTTTTTTTTTAAAAAAAAAACGTGAATTCTTCTATTCTCTTGCATTCCTTTGCAACGGAATATATTAATATGGCATTTGTTATTGTCGCGTATAGGCTTAGAATTAAAAAAGTTTAATACTTCAATTTCGGGAGGTGGATGTATATTATTTCTGCTTATGTTTGCAAGTAACGTGCCAAAGTTGTTCATTTTAGATATGTTAAATAAAAATTTGTTATATTTTTATAATCTTAAAATTTTAGAAATTGGACATTATTTGTATTTTCGAAGAATTAAATGAATAATTAATCACATGATTACTATTTTTTTNCGACTTATCATTTGTTGTGGAATTTTTCCATAAGTGATTCGTAGCTCGACCTATAAGGATATTGATTTATTGTTTTTTTTTTTAAAAAAAAAACGTGAATTCTTCTATTCTCTTGCATTCCTTTGCAACGGAATATATTAATATGGCATTTGTTATTGTCGCGTATAGGCTTAGAATTAAAAAAGTTTAATACTTCAATTTCGGGAGGTGGATGTATATTATTTCTGCTTATGTTTGCAAGTAACGTGCCAAAGTTGTTCATTTTAGATATGTTAAATAAAAATTTGTTATATTTTTATAATCTTAAAATTTTAGAAATTGGACATTATTTGTATTTTCGAAGAATTAAATGAATAATTAATCACATGATTACTATTTTTTTGAATAAAATAAATATTAACAAATACATCAAGGTAATGCTTAAATTAACTTTAATTAGAAAAATATATTAAATTAAATTGATTAACGAAGTGATTAAATTAAATTTGTTTAATAATATAAAATATATATTTACACATACTGTATATATTACACATTTGTAAAAAATATCATGACTCCTGAGTTATAATTAATATTATGGTTAACGTAGATATAAATGACACAAAATATCTAGATTACAATATAATGTATACAATCGAAATAACGATAATAATCGCATTTGTAATATCATGATTATTAACAAGAGTTATAAGATACCAAATAGCAAAGCGTAAATGTATAAATCAAAATAAATAAAATCAATATAATAAATATTTTGATTTTATTTATGGATTTTTTTATTTATTATTTTATTATTTTATTATTTTATTAATTTTATTAATTTATTTTATTTTATTATTTATTTTATTATTTTATATTTTTTTATTTTTTTATTTATTTTGATTTTATTTGTTTTGATTTTATTTTATTTATTTATGGATTTTTTTTATTTATTATTTATATTTTATTTTATTATTTTATTTTTTATTATTTTGATTTTATTTACTTTGATTTTATTTATTTTGATTTTATTTATTTTGATTTTATTTATGGTTTTTTTATTTATTATTTTATTTATTATTTATTATTATTTTATTTCATTTTACTTTAGATTGGATAAGTAACCTCAGACGAAGTATTGTAAAATACCCGAATAAAATATATATAAAAGAAAGGAGTAAAATATTCTCTTACATAGCCACAACACACGATTCTTTTAAAATAGATATATTTTTCAGATTAATGAAAGCAAAATAAATATTATTCATAAATAATTAGCTAACAACTAAAGCTTTTTTTATATATTTTCAAAGTAAAGCTTGCCATATTTGGTTTTATTTTTATCTTTTATTATTTTATATTATATTACCCTATTTGGTTGTCATTTATAAAGAGAAGGCATTAAAAAAAATACATAATAATATTATATTGTTATTTTATTATTTTTAATTACTAATATTTATTACACAGAATTATCAATTTTTTATATTCATTAACTTGGCTCATATTACACACGTCATATGATATAACATTTAATAAATAATTTTATATCCAAGTTTTATTGTAAGCAATGAACTTATTATTTTTATTTGTATTGATTTTTTCAATATGGGTTCTGCGAATGTTGAAGAGTAATTTATTATTTTCATTTTTTCGTTTTTTTATTGAACTTATTTTCTCATTAGTTTAATTTATTACCTTCGAATCATCTTTATTACATTTAGTTAAAGTTTTTTTTTTTTTATATTTGATTAGAATTTTAAATTATATTATCGTATTATATATATTTATAAATTGCTAGAATATCTATATATGAAAGTGCAATGCTATTTTTGGTAAAATATCAATATTTGTTTTAACAAAAAAATTTCCATCCTATAATTTACTATATTTATTATAAAGTTTTTGAATTCAATAATTTTTTTATGCTAAGATTCATAAACTTTAATTGAAAAAAGTTTATATTCAGTATATTTATATATAGGGAAGATGATTAATAGCAGTCCCATTTTTCTAATAATCGTTTTTAGAAGTGATTTTTCAAAGAAATGTATACATTCATGAATTTTAAGAATATGTAATTTAAACTAATACAACATCGAACTTTCTACAATGGCACCCTTTAAAATTATTATATATTAAAAACTCCTTACTCTATATTTACGGATAATTCTTGAGTATTAGATTTACAATTTTCCATGGTGGGATATCTTTTGATTCTTNTTTTCGTGTTTTTCACTTTTTTTCTTCGTCGGGCTGATCCGTATAAACAAAAAATTCACGATTCTCATTGGCCATAGCCAACGGAAAATCTCGTGATGGACTCTGCTTTAGACGACCCCCAGAATTATCAATTTTTTATATTCAAGTTTATTCATTAACTTGGCTCATATTACACACGTCATATGATATAACATTTAATAAATAATTTTATTATAAGCAATGAACTTATTATTTTTATTTGTATTGATTTTTTCAATATGGGTTCTGCGAATGTTGAAGAGTAATTTATTATTTTCATTTTTTCATTTCTTTATTGAACTTATTTTCTCATTAGTATAATTTATTACCTTCGAATCATCTTTATTACATTTAGTTAAAGTTTTTTTTAATATTTGATTAGAATTTTAAATTATATTATCGTATTATATATATTTATAAATTGCTAGAATATCTATATATGAAAGTGCAATGCTATTTTTGGTAAAATATCAATATTTGTTTTAACAAAAAAATTTCCATCCTATAATTTACTATATTTATTATAAAGTTTTTGAATTCAATAATTTTTTTATGCTAAGATTCATAAACTTTAATTGAAAAAAGTTTATATTCAGTATATTTATATATAGGGAAGATGATTAATAGCAGTCCCATTTTTCTAATAATCGTTTTTAGAAGTGATTTTTCAAAGAAATGTATACATTCATGAATTTTAAGAATATGTAATTTAAACTAATACAACATCGAACTTTCTACAATGGCACCCTTTAAAATTATTATATATTAAAAACTCCTTACTCTATATTTACGGATAATTCTTGAGTATTAGATTTACAATTTTCCATGGTGGGATATCTTTTGATTCTTGTTTACTTACTTAACCTTAAATACAAAATATTATCTTCAAATTTAGCTTAATTTTATTTGAAAATTGCTAAATATCACCGCAGGTGATTGTTACTACTGGGCAAAATTTAATTTACGCGGGCAAAGTTAGGGGGGTTGATCAAGGAATTATGAAATTTTGCCTAGTGGTGACAATCACCTACGGTGACATTTAGCAATACCCTAATTTTTTGCCATTAATATATTCTTCCATTTTTTTTTTGCATCAAAAGTTACTTTATTTCGAAATTAATATAAAGTTGATAAACTATCTTTTTTTTAAAAAAAAACTCAAAAATGAGGTTTTCAGCGATCACATTAGGCACATAATAATGAAAGGTATATGCACACTTTGCTTTCCTTCGACAAATGTTTATTACCACTTGACACATGTTTAATTATTTCAAGAATTCACATGCAATATAAATTTTAAATGAATAATAAAAACTATTAACATTAACTGCATGTTTTTATTTTCAGTTCCCACGTTAAAGAATTTCCAATTAAAAATAAGATTATTGGGGGCACAAAGTATTATTATATATTCAGCAGAAAGAAACCTGGTTGTTGGTTGTTGTTGTAAATTTTAAATATTAAAAAAAACTGGGATATAGTGGTTTCGAAATTTTTAACATTACATTTATTTATTTATTTATTTTTAAACATAGCAAAAGAACAGAGAAAATGAGCCTTCACATGAGCAAATATAAACATCATAAAAATACTATTGAAGAATTTTAATTTTTTTTGTATTTTTGTTTGGGAGTTTTTCCTCGCTTGCATTGTGCTTTTAGATTCTCAAGGTTAAAATTTTTTGGTAATAAGATTTGGTGATCATACTTAGATTTACGACCGAATTTGTTTAATCTAAATGCATACCAGTTTTTTCTAACCCTTTCAGAAAGGCATATATACAAAAATAAATACAGATATAGTTGTATCCTATTTTCGAAATATTTAACGTTATATTTATTTATTTATTTATTTTTTAAACGAACGTAGCAAAAGAGCAGAGAAAATGAACCTGCACATGAGCAAATATAAACATCATAAAATACTATTGAATACATATCGGCTGATTATAAAAATTGACTGATTTTCTGTTACACAAAAATTTTTTTAATTTACCTCTTAATAAAGTTAATAAAACTTATTGATAACAGATTTTGACTACTAAGTAAAGTTGTTCTTTTGGAGTAAAGTAAACAAAATAAAAGAAAAAATAAGATAAAATAACGTTATTAAACCTTTTAAGAAAGAAATAAAACAAATTTCCGCAGGGTAAGGGGGTTGGGTTGATGGGTTAGGGTCGGGTTTGATGGGTTGACAAGTACTTATTAACAGGTCTACTTATATTTAAACTCTTATTTACTTAATAAATATTTTTAAAAATTACAAATATATGTAAAATTTTGTGTCAAATATTTTTATTTAGGAGTTGAGAAGTAGTTTCCTTAATAAAATATTGAGATTTTTTGANTGCATACCAGTTTTTTCTAACCCTTTCAGAAAGGCATATATACAAAAATAAATACAGATATAGTTGTATCCTATTTTCGAAATATTTAACGTTATATTTATTTATTTATTTATTTTTTAAACGAACGTAGCAAAAGAGCAGAGAAAATGAACCTGCACATGAGCAAATATAAACATCATAAAATACTATTGAATACATATCGGCTGATTATAAAAATTGACTGATTTTCTGTTACACAAAAATTTTTTTAATTTACCTCTTAATAAAGTTAATAAAACTTATTGATAACAGATTTTGACTACTAAGTAAAGTTGTTCTTTTGGAGTAAAGTAAACAAAATAAAAGAAAAAATAAGATAAAATAACGTTATTAAACCTTTTAAGAAAGAAATAAAACAAATTTCCGCAGGGTAAGGGGGTTGGGTTGATGGGTTAGGGTCGGGTTTGATGGGTTGACAAGTACTTATTAACAGGTCTACTTATATTTAAACTCTTATTTACTTAATAAATATTTTTAAAAATTACAAATATATGTAAAATTTTGTGTCAAATATTTTTATTTAGGAGTTGAGAAGTAGTTTCCTTAATAAAATATTGAGATTTTTTGATTTTTAAATTTCTTCGAAAAAATAAATAAAATTATAATTGGCTGAGAGGATATCACCTGATCTAAAATTTTAAGACTTTCGCAATCAGCCCATATGAATTTTGATTTTTTTTGCATCTTTGTTTGGGAGTTTTTCCTCGCTTGCATTGTACTTTTTAAAATTTAATTGTTAAGAGGGCGGGTTAAAATTTTTTGGTTCAAAATAAACCTTAACAAAATAAGATTCGGTGATCATATTTTGTTTTGTTTAAAATTTTCCCTGATCTACCAAAGAAATTTCTCGAATTCCCATTGATTGATTGTCATTGAAATAAATAAAAAGATCACCACTGGGCAAAATTAAATTTATGTAGGGTTCAGGGAATTATGTAATTTTGCCTGGTCACCGGTAAGCTTTAGCAATACCCAATAAATAATTCTAACATTTTTTTTTATATAGCAGTGCGAAAAATGATCATAAAATACATAATTAAATAATATATAATTAAATATTATAATATATTTATCATGTGGTGTGTACATTTCTAAAATAATTAAGAATAATATCATTGATATCCTTTCTATAATAAGAATTTAGAATGTATTAAATCATTTTGAAACTATAAATTTAGTAGCAGGGTAGAAGCAGATCCAAATGTTTGAAATCATTGATAAAATAGACTCTCTTAAAATTAATGCCATTAAGGTTGAAAATAAGAAATATAAAGAAAAGGAATTTTAATTTGAAGATATTATAAGGGATCTAAACAAAAACACCAATAGGAGATGCTATCGTCAAGAAAGCTATTTTAACAAGCATGTGGAAATTCGAGATTCATGGTGGAAAGAAAGAATAGATAGGTTTTCAAAATGGGGAAAAAAAATGGTAATGATAAAAAAATAAATATAATCAAAAATACCAAAATAAACGGAATAAATTTATTATTTAAAAATCGTATTATTCGGGTATCAATTATTTTTTCAAAATTTAGACGGCAGTTGAAATCGATTTTCCTTTCAGGTGATAGCGAGTCGGGTAGATTTTATCTTTATTCTTTTTATATAACTTTATATTTATCATTTATAAATAAAGAGAAGATTCCGTTAGTCGTTAAAAAAAAATCAAATAAAATATATAAATGTAAATTTATCACGTACTTTATTGTATATTTAGATAATAAGTTGTGCTAGATCAAAGTATTTCGACTTATCATTTGTTGTGGAATTTTTCCATAAGTGATTCGTAGCTCGACCTATAAGGATATTGAATTCTTCTATTCTCTTGCATTCCTTTGCAACGGAATATATTAATATGGCATTTGTTATTGTCGCGTATAGGCTTAGAATTCAAAAAGTTTAATACTTCAATTTCGGGAGGTGGATGTATATTATTTCTGCTTATGTTTGCAAGTAACGTGCCAAAGTTGTTCATTTTAGATATGTTAAATAAAAATTTGTTATATTTTTATAATCTTAAAGTTTTCATTATTTGTATTTTCGAAGAATTAAATGAATAATTAATCACATGATTACTATTTTTTTTTGAATAAAATAAATATTAACAAATACATCAAGGTAATGCTTAAATTAACTTTAATTAGAAAAATATATTAAATTAAATTGATTAACGAATTGATTAAATTAAATTTGTTTAATATATACTTATACTATGGCACGCCAAACAGGACAAAAGTCGGGGTTAAAATCACACATGTATGTGAGAAATAACCCTGATGCATCGGTGATAAATTACTGATGTATCGGTGATTTACCCTGATGTATCTGTTGATTTACCCTGATGTATCGGTGATAAAATCACACTTAGATAAATGAATTTATCACAGATAATCAATTTTTAAAAAATGATTAATTTTATATAATTCATTGTTTATGTTTATTTTTATAAAATCCATTTATTCACACGAAATTCTCCTTCCACTTTTTCATTTATTATTCATTATAATTCATTCATTCATTTATATAGATACTGGAAATACAATTAAAAATTAAACCTATACTTATATATTTATATTATATCAATTATGGTATTTTGGAAGAATATTAAAGTTAAACAAGAAATTACAGACGAATTTATTAAATTTATTAAATAGAAATAGAGTAATTATTTTACTATAAAAATAGTAAGGTAGGCATGTAATACTTTTATTTTTATTCAAGATCAATAAAAAAATTGTAAAAGATCTTTTACTTATTTATTTAACCATGAACTTTTTAAATAAAAATAATATAGAANATATAGAATAGGAAAACAAGATTTTTAATTCTACAAGTAATTATTTAAGACAAGATGGTTTCGCAAGTTCAGTTACGCAAATTGGGATCGGAGTAACACGAAAATATAGACGAATTTATTATTAATAATTTTTAAATTCTTATAAAGAACTTTAAATAGAAATATAGTAATTATTTTACTACAAAAATAGTAAGATAGACATGTAGTACTTTTATTTTTGTTCAAGATCAAAAAAAATTGTAAAAGATCTTTTATTTATTTAATTAATCATGAACTTTTTAAATAAAAAATAATATAGAACAAGATTTATTTTTAAATAGAAAAATAATATAGAATAAGATTTTTTTAATTCTACAGGTAATTATTTAAGACAAGATAGTTTCGCGAGTTCAGTTACGCAAATCGGGATCGGCATTGCACGGAAATATAGACGAAATTTATTAATTTTTAAACTTAAAATAGAGTAATTATTTTATTATATAAATAATAAAGTGGGCATGTAATACTTTTAGATCAAAAAATATATGTAAAAGATTCTTTTATTTATTTATTTAATAAATCATAGGATTATATTCTTAATCAATCTTGATAATAAAATTTCGAAGGGGTTATTTTAGACATATCGGGTTAATATAATTTTATCTGTGATAAAATTTTTTATAACTGTAATAAAATCCCAATATATCTGAGTTATTTCTCACTTACAAGTGAGATTTAACTCTGATATTAACTGTGATAAAATTTTTATAAGTGTAGTTTTATCTCCGATATATCTGAGTCAAATCCCCGATACATCTGTAATTTACCCAGATACATCGGTGATAAAATTACACTTAAAAAAAATTTTATCACCGATACACTAAGTGTGATTTTATCACCGATACATCAGGGTAAATCAACAGATACATCAGGGTAAATCACCGATACATCAGTAATTTATCACCGATGCATCAGGGTTATTTCTCACATACATGTGTGATTTTAACCCCGACTTTTGTCCTGTTTGGCGTGCCATATATTATACATACTGTATATATTACACATTTGTAAAATCTGGTTTTCAAATATCATGACTCCTGAGTTATAATTAATATTATGGTTAACGTAGATATAAATGACACAAAATATCTAGATTACAATATAATGTATACAATCGAAATAACGATAATAATCGCATTTGTAATATCATGATTATTAACAAGATACCAAATAGCAAAGCGTAAATGTATAAATCAAAATAAATAAAATCAAAATAATAAATATTTTGATTTTATTTATGGATTTTTTTATTTATTATTTTATTATTTTATTATTTTATTAATTTTATTATTTTATTTTATTTTATTATTTTATTTTGATTTTATTTATTTTGATTTTATTTATTTACTATTTTATTATTTATTTTATTATTTTATATTTTTATATTTTTTTATTTATTTTGATTTTATTTGTTTTGATTTTATTTTATTTATTTATGGATTTTTTTTATTTATTATTTATTATTTTATTTTATTATTTTATTTTTTATTATTTTGATTTTATTTACTTTGATTTTATTTATTTTGATTTTATTTATTTTGATTTTATTTATGATTTTTTTTATTTATTATTTTATTTATTATTTATTATTATTTTATTTCATTTTACTTTAGATTGGATAAGTAACCTCAGACGAAGTATTATAAAATACCCGAATAAAATATATATAAAAGAAAGGAGTAAAATATTCTCTTACATAGCCACAACACACGATTCTTTTAAAATAGATATATTTTTCAGATTAATGAAAGCAAAATAAATATTATTCATAAATAATTAGCTAACAACTAAAGCTTTTTTTATATATTTTCAAAATAAAGCTTGCCATATTTGGTTTTATTTTTATCTTTTATTATTTTACCCTATTTGGTAGTCATTTATAAAGAGAAGGCATTAAAAAAAAATACATAATAATATTATATTGTTATTTTATTATTTTTAATTACTAATATTTATTACACAGAATTAGGGGTCGTCTAAAGCAGAGTCCATCACATGATTACCGAAATTAATTAATATTAGAGTAAGTGCTGGGTTAGGGTTAGGGTTTGAGTAATTATTAGTAGCTATTATATGTAAAATTTCCTCCCCGACATTTTTTATTAATGCACCAAGATAAGTTTAGACATTAGTTTCTTTTATTTTTCGTGTTTTTCACTTTTTTTCTTCGTCGGGCTGATCCGTATAAACAAAAAATTCACGATTCTCATTGGCCATAGCCAACGGAAAATCTCGTGATGGACTCTGCTTTAGACGACCCCCAGAATTATCAATTTTTTATATTCAAGTTTATTCATTAACTTGGCTCATATTACACACGTCATATGATATAACATTTAATAAATAATTTTATTATAAGCAATGAACTTATTATTTTTATTTGTATTGATTTTTTCAATATGGGTTCTGCGAATGTTGAAGAGTAATTTATTATTTTCATTTTTTCATTTCTTTATTGAACTTATTTTCTCATTAGTATAATTTATTACCTTCGAATCATCTTTATTACATTTAGTTAAAGTTTTTTTTAATATTTGATTAGAATTTTAAATTATATTATCGTATTATATATATTTATAAATTGCTAGAATATCTATATATGAAAGTGCAATGCTATTTTTGGTAAAATATCAATATTTGTTTTAACAAAAAAATTTCCATCCTATAATTTACTATATTTATTATAAAGTTTTTGAATTCAATAATTTTTTTATGCTAAGATTCATAAACTTTAATTGAAAAAAGTTTATATTCAGTATATTTATATATAGGGAAGATGATTAATAGCAGTCCCATTTTTCTAATAATCGTTTTTAGAAGTGATTTTTCAAAGAAATGTATACATTCATGAATTTTAAGAATATGTAATTTAAACTAATACAACATCGAACTTTCTACAATGGCACCCTTTAAAATTATTATATATTAAAAACTCCTTACTCTATATTTACGGATAATTCTTGAGTATTAGATTTACAATTTTCCATGGTGGGATATCTTTTGATTCTTGTTTACTTACTTAACCTTAAATACAAAATATTATCTTCAAATTTAGCTTAATTTTATTTGAAAATTGCTAAATATCACCGCAGGTGATTGTTACTACTGGGCAAAATTTAATTTACGCGGGCAAAGTTAGGGGGGTTGATCAAGGAATTATGAAATTTTGCCTAGTGGTGACAATCACCTACGGTGACATTTAGCAATACCCTAATTTTTTGCCATTAATATATTCTTCCATTTTTTTTTTGCATCAAAAGTTACTTTATTTCGAAATTAATATAAAGTTGATAAACTATCTTTTTTTTAAAAAAAAACTCAAAAATGAGGTTTTCAGCGATCACATTAGGCACATAATAATGAAAGGTATATGCACACTTTGCTTTCCTTCGACAAATGTTTATTACCACTTGACACATGTTTAATTATTTCAAGAATTCACATGCAATATAAATTTTAAATGAATAATAAAAACTATTAACATTAACTGCATGTTTTTATTTTCAGTTCCCACGTTAAAGAATTTCCAATTAAAAATAAGATTATTGGGGGCACAAAGTATTATTATATATTCAGCAGAAAGAAACCTGGTTGTTGGTTGTTGTTGTAAATTTTAAATATTAAAAAAAACTGGGATATAGTGGTTTCGAAATTTTTAACATTACATTTATTTATTTATTTATTTNTAATTTATTACCTTCGAATCATCTTTATTACATTTAGTTAAAGTTTTTTTTTTTTTATATTTGATTAGAATTTTAAATTATATTATCGTATTATATATATTTATAAATTGCTAGAATATCTATATATGAAAGTGCAATGCTATTTTTGGTAAAATATCAATATTTGTTTTAACAAAAAAATTTCCATCCTATAATTTACTATATTTATTATAAAGTTTTTGAATTCAATAATTTTTTTATGCTAAGATTCATAAACTTTAATTGAAAAAAGTTTATATTCAGTATATTTATATATAGGGAAGATGATTAATAGCAGTCCCATTTTTCTAATAATCGTTTTTAGAAGTGATTTTTCAAAGAAATGTATACATTCATGAATTTTAAGAATATGTAATTTAAACTAATACAACATCGAACTTTCTACAATGGCACCCTTTAAAATTATTATATATTAAAAACTCCTTACTCTATATTTACGGATAATTCTTGAGTATTAGATTTACAATTTTCCATGGTGGGATATCTTTTGATTCTTTACTTACTTAACCTTAAATACAAAATATTATCTTCAAATTTTATTTGAAAATTGCTAAATATCACCGCAGGTGATTGTTACTACTGGGCAAAATTTAATTTACGCGGGCAAAGTTAGGGGGGTTGATCAAGGAATTATGAAATTTTGCCTAGTGGTGACAATTACCTACGGTGACATTTAGCAATACCCTAAATTTTTTGTCATTAATATATTCTTCCTTTTTTTTTTGCATCAAAAGTTACTTTGCTGAAACATCATATTTCGAAATTAATATAAAGTTGATAAAATATCTTTTTTTTTAAAAAAAAAACTCAAAAAATAAGGTTTTCAGCGATCACATTAGGCACATAATAATGAAAGGTATATGCACACTTTGCTTTCCTTCGACAAATGTTTATTACCACTTGACACATGTGACTGTTGTGTTTAATTATTTCAAGAACTCACATGCTATATAAATATTAAATGAATAATAAAAACTATTAACATTAACTGCATGTTTTTATTTTCAGTTCCCACGTTAAAGAATTTCCAATTAAAAATAAGATTATTGGGGGCACAAAGTATTATTATATATTCAGCAGAAAGAAACCTGGTTGTTGGTTGTTGTTGTAAATTTTAAATATTAAAAAAAACTGGGATATAGTGGTTTCGAAATTTTTAACATTACATTTATTTATTTTTAAACATAGCAAAAGAACAGAGAAAATGAGCCTTCACATGAGCAAATATAAACATCATAAAAATACTATTGAAGAATTTTAATTTTTTTTTGTATTTTTGTTTGGGAGTTTTTCCTCGCTTGCATTGTGCTTTTAGATTCTCAAGGTTAAAATTTTTTGGTAATAAGATTTGGTGATCATACTTAGATTTACGACCGAATTTGTTTAATCTAAATGCATACCAGTTTTTTCTAACCCTTTCAGAAAGGCATATATACAAAAATAAATACAGATATAGTGGTATCCTATTTTCGAAATATTTAACGTTATATTTATTTATTTATTTATTTTTTAAACGTAGCAAAAGAACAGAAAAAATGAACCTGCACATGAGCAAATATAAACATCATAAAATACTATTGAATAATTTTGATTTTTTTTGCATCTTTGTTTGGGAGTTTTTCCTCGCTTGCATTGTACTTTTTAAAATTTAATTGTTAAGAGGGCGGGTTAAAATTTTTTGGTTCAAAATTAAACCTTAACAAAATAAGATTCGGTGATCATATTTTGTTTTGTTTTAAAATTTTCCCTGATCTACCAAAGAAATTTCTCGAAATAAATAAAAAGATCACCACTGGGCAAAATTAAATTTATGTAAGGGTTCAGGGAATTATGTAATTTTGCCTGGTCACCGGTAAGCTTTAGCAATACCCAATAAATAATTCTAACATTTTTTAATACATAATTAAATAATATATAATTAAATATTATAATATATTTATCATGTGTGTATACATTTCTAAAATAATTAAGAATAATCATTGATATAAATGTGTTTCCTTTCTATAATAAGAAATTTAGAATGTATTAAATCATTTCGAAACTATAAATTTAGTAGCCGGTAGAAGCGTATCCAAATGTTTGAAATCATTGATAAAATAGACTCTCTTAAAATTAATGCCATGCCATTAAGGTTGAAAATAAGAAAAGGAATTTTAATTTGAAGATATTATAAGGGATCTAAACAAAAACACTAATAGGAGATGCTATCATCAAGAAAGCTATTTTAACAAAGCATATGGAAATTCCAGATTCATGCTAAAAAGAAAGGATAGATAGGTTTTCAAAATGGGAAAAAAAGAAAATGGTAATGATAAAAAAATAAATATAATCAAAAATACCAAAATAAACGGAATAAATTTATTATTTAAAAATCGTATTATTCGGGTATCAATTATTTTTTCAAAATTTAGACGGAAACGGGAATCAATTTTTTCTTTCAGGTGACGGTGAGTCGGATAGATTTTATCTTTATTATTTATATAACTTTATTATCATTTATAAACAAAGCGAAAGAAAGTAATTCATTAATTTTAATTTAATGAGATTTTCTTGTGTTGTGGAATTTTTCAATAAGTGATAGCATTAAATTCTCCTATTCTCTTGCATTTTGCAACGGAATATCTGGAATATCTAAATATCTTATAGGCATGGTATCTGTTATGGTTACGCATAGGCTTCTTAAAATTAAAAAGTTTAATATCTCCTCAATTTCTGGAGGTGGATGTATATAATTTCTGTTTATGTTTGCAAGTAACGTTGTCAAAGTTGTTATTTTTAGATATTTTATTTAAAAATTCGTTAATCTTATAATTTTATTAGAATAGAGAAATTAGACAATATTTACATTTTCGAAAGTTAATGAATAATCGTCACACTAACATTTTAAGTAACGAATTTATAAATTAAATTAATTTAATTTAAGTTTCTTTATTATATAGAATACAGTAAACAAATATAGAACATATACCTTATTCCTTAAGAAAAGAAGAAACATTTAAGAATTCCAATCTAATAAATTACTGACAATACATTAATAATCTTTTAATATTAAGTATAATATATAATGTATCAATATATGCAGATCTTTTTTTTATGTGCAAAGTTTAGATTTTGTGCAAGCGTACACTGCACATTGAATTTTAATAATATAAAAAATATATATACATATATACATATATTGTAATATTGTTTATATATTAAATTTATCTATAAATGTTTTACCAGTAATAGTATTAAATATATATTTACATATAGGTTTGTCGCATTTGTAATGTTATGATTAAGAGTATCAAAAACAAAAAAAAAAAAACAACAAAACAACTAGATTGCAAATATAAATGCCAAGAATTATAGAGTTACAAATACAAAAATCAGGAAACAAAATAACTAGATTATAAATATAAACGTCAAGATTACAAGGTTACAAATACAAAAATCAAGACAAAATAACAAAGTGTAAACAACAAAGATACAAAATTACATTCCCTAAGGAAACTGATTAATAAATACTACTATTAAAAAATTGTCTTAAACCGAAAAAATCGAATTCAATTACGAAAAAAAAAAATACAAAAAAAAAAAAAACCATTAAATATAATGAATTAGATCTAACATTGGCCTCTGTGGTTGGCGCGATGCAAAACATATACAAACAAGCACAGCTTGATTCTAAGGTAATTAATTCATTCAGTTATACCGTTGGATTTTGAAGATAACGCACATGTGTATCTTGTCACACATGATCTGTAATGCAATTATTATTGGTCAAAATTTGTGTCGCCGGCAAAGTAACAAAATGCTCCGGTTCCGTTTTTATTATTTATTTTNTATCTATAAATGTTTTACCAGTAATAGTATTAAATATATATTTACATATAGGTTTGTCGCATTTGTAATGTTATGATTAAGAGTATCAAAAACAAAAAAAAAAAAACAACAAAACAACTAGATTGCAAATATAAATGCCAAGAATTATAGAGTTACAAATACAAAAATCAGGAAACAAAATAACTAGATTATAAATATAAACGTCAAGATTACAAGGTTACAAATACAAAAATCAAGACAAAATAACAAAGTGTAAACAACAAAGATACAAAATTACATTCCCTAAGGAAACTGATTAATAAATACTACTATTAAAAAATTGTCTTAAACCGAAAAAATCGAATTCAATTACGAAAAAAAAAAATACAAAAAAAAAAAAAACCATTAAATATAATGAATTAGATCTAACATTGGCCTCTGTGGTTGGCGCGATGCAAAACATATACAAACAAGCACAGCTTGATTCTAAGGTAATTAATTCATTCAGTTATACCGTTGGATTTTGAAGATAACGCACATGTGTATCTTGTCACACATGATCTGTAATGCAATTATTATTGGTCAAAATTTGTGTCGCCGGCAAAGTAACAAAATGCTCCGGTTCCGTTTTTATTATTTATTTTTATTATTATTACTTGCGATAATATATAAGGATATTTGATACTGTAAAAAATAAATTATAATTATTTTATTTTAGATTAAATTAATCTCAAAATAGCTGAATAAAATATAAAAAAAAAAGAAAAGAACAATTAGGAATGAAAGTATTCTCTTACATACTCACAACACGCGATCCTTTTAAAATAGATATATTTTCAGATTGAATCTTATATATATCATCCTCGTTTTGCGTGTTGTGCATGTAAATTATCTTTATTACCTATTTTATTTTTATTTTAGTTTTACTTTATTTTATTTTTATTTTATTTTTATTTTATTCTATTATTTTTATTTTATTTTTTATTCTATTTTTATTATTTTTATTTTGTTTTTTATTTTTATTCTTATTTTATTTTTTATTTATTTTTATTTTATTTTTTATTTATTTTTATTTTATTTTTATTTTATTTTTATTTTATTTTTATTCTTTGATTTTATTTTTTATTCTATTTTTATTTTATTTTTTATTTTTAGTATTTTTATTTTATTTTTTATTTATTTTTATTTTATTTTTATTTTATTTTTTATTTATTTTTATTTTATTTTTATTATCTGATTTTATTTTTTATTCTATTTTTATTATTTTTATTTGATTTTATTTTTACTTTATTTTTACTTTATTTTTACTTTATTTTTATTTTATTTTTGATTTTTATACTTACATTTGCCTCCACGTTTAAAAAAAATATTTGCTTATCGAAGACATGATCCTAAACATAATAATGATATCTAAATATTTATATTTCATCATAAACATTAATGCATTATTTTTTTATATTTTTTTCGCTAAAAAAAAAAGAAGAAAAAGAGGGATAGATAGCGACACGATATTAAGTTTTAACATCTGAATACAAGCGAATGGTATTTCAAAAATAAAGTACTTGTTTCTCTTTATTGTCGTTTTTTTAATCAGTGCTAAATATATTCTATTATATATAATAAAAATCTCATTTTTTAATAAACAGAGTATATGAAATACATATTACGGTATACATAAAAAAAACTGTACAGCCAAATGATTTCCCCACATTCATATTTTATTAAATTAAAAATAAAATAATCATATAAAATAAAATAAATAAAACAATATAACATAATAATATAATATAATATAATATAATTATTCAACGGTATTCGATATCATCTTTGTAAAAAAAAAAAAAGATTATAAATATAAATTGAATTGATAAAAAAATAAAATATAGACATGAAGGTATAAAAAATGTCGCGAATAAAAAAGGTTAATTCATCAATTTCGGGAGTGGACATATTTGCAAGTAACGTACCAAAGTTGTTCATTTTAGATGTTTATATAAACATTTATTATATTTTTATAATCTTATAATAGAGGAATTGGACAATATTTAACACTAATATATATATATTTTTTTAATTTATGTTCAATATATTAAATTAATTAAAGAATTTATTAATTAAAGAATTTATTAATTAATTTAAATTAATTTAAAAAAGAATATGATCGAGAGTTTAAAGTTTTAAGTAACATATGTATTTTCTTTATTATATTATAGAGTACAGCAAGCAAATATAAAATACATACTTTATGTCCTTCGGAAAAGAAGGGTTTCAATCTTTCTAATTTAATAAATTACCGACAATGCAGTAATAATCTTTTAATATTAAATATTAAGTATAATATGTAATATATTATTATATGCTAGGCAGTGTTTAAAATTCAAATTTTAAACTGTGTTTTTTTTTATGTGTAAAGTTTTCAAGCATACACTCTGCACATTGAATTTTAATATATAAATATAGTGTAATATTCGGAAATGTATCAAATTTCACCGATAATATATATATTTACTGTGTCACATCTGATTTCGATGATTTCGAGTATGAAAAACAAAAAACAACAACAAAATAACCAGATTACAATTATAAATGACAAGAATTACAATGTTATAAAGAACAACAAAGATAAATTATATATATTAATAAATACTATTAGTAGAATTTTGTCTTAACCAAAAAAAGATTTTAGTATTACGAAAAAAAAAAAATTCAAACCATTAAATGATCTAGCATTAACCTTGGTGATGGTGGTGCAATACTTGTTCATTCATTCATTAACATTCATTAATACCTAATATAAATTATTTGCATCCCGGATTTTACTATAATTAATTATTATTTATTTTATTATTTTATTTTATTATTTTATTATTTTATTTTATTATTTTATTTTGGATTATATTTATAATCTCAGATAAAGTATTATAGAAAAAAAAATAAAATATATAAAAGAGTAATCAGTATTCTCTTACACTCGCGACGCCCGATCCTTTTAAAATATATCTATTTTCAGATTAAAGTTTTTTTTTTTTTGAAAGTAACATGGTCTTCTATATATCATCTTCGTTTACAATTGATATGTGCGTATTATGCGTGTATTGGTTTAGTTTATTATATTATTATTATATATATTTTCTTTATTACTTTTATTTTATTTTTATTTTATTTTAATTTTTATACTTATGTTTATATTAATATTTTGTTACCACGTTTAAAAAAATATTTGCTTATCGAAGTCATGATCTTAAATATATCACAAACATGAATAAATTATTTATATATATATATGTATATTTTCAATAAAACGATACGATATTAAGATTTAAGTAAGTGGTATTTCTATTTTTCTAAAAAAAAAAAAAAAAAGTTGTTTTTCTATTGAATTTATTCTATTTTATATAATAAAAACATCATTTTTTAATATACGGGATACAGTTTAATACATATTCTCAGGATAAAATGATTTTATTTAAATATATATATATATTTCACATATGTAGCCTATTGTATATGCATTTTTAATTCTATTTCTAAAACAAATATTACTCATTTCCCACATTCATATTTTATTAAAATAAAATAATAAACTAAACCAAAATAATACAAAATAATATAACATAATATGATTGTTCACCAAAATGCTTAAAAAAGACTACATTCAATATTATATTTATTATACAATTTTTTTTTTTTTGTATTTCTGGTTTTTAGTACTTTAGTAAAAGTAAGCTGACTTTGAGTGGTTACTTAATATTAATTTTCGCGAATCTAGTTTACAAAACATAATATATTTGGGGTTTTTATATACTCATGGAATGGAAATATTTCTGTTAGTGGAAATTAAACATAAAAAAAAAGTCTTAGAAATTCTTTTTATTATTTATTTTATATCATTCATCATTCATAACATAAAATATTTTTTTTTATTTTTTCTAAGAAGCACACACATATCATCACCCAATAAAACCAAATAAAAAAAAAATACCCCAAAAATAAATTAAAAAAAATAATTGAAAGACAATCAAAAGAAATGTAAAATGAAATCCAGAAAGATAAAAAAAATAAAATGTATGTAAAAATGATAAAATCTGACTGTCTGTTTAAAGAATGTATAAAATAAAGGATTGAAGGGAAATAAGATAAACACATTATTAGAATAGTAATTTCCCGAAATAACTGAAACCATTTTCATATTTTTTTTTTTTTATATAACGAAAGTGTTCGTGTTTGCGAAAAAGATCATATAATACATAATTAAATAAAACATAATAAGTTTGAGTAAGAAAGTAATTAATCTAATGAGATTTTATTCTCTGTGCTAGATTAAAGTACTCTGACTTTTCTTGTATTGTGGAAGTTTTCCATAAGTGATTAGTGGCTTGGCCTATAAATATCGCATTAAATTCTCCTATTCTTTTGCATTCCTTTGCAACAGAATGTCTAAATATTTTATAGGCATGGCATTTATTATGGTCGCGCATAGGTTTCTTAGAATTAAAAGAGTCTAATACTTCATCAATTTCAGGAGGTGGATGTATATTATTTCTGTTTACGTTTGCAAGTAGCGTGTTAAAGTTGTTCATTTTAGATATTTTATAAAAAAATTTGTTATATTTTCATAATTTTATTAGAATAGGGGAATTGGACATTATTTATATTTTCGAAAGTTAATAAATAATTAGTTACACTAACATTTTTTAAATAAATTTCATCAAGGCAATGTTCAAATTAATTATTTTAATAATTAGCCAAATATATTAATTTATTAATTAAATTAAATTAATATGATTGAAAGTTTGAAGTTTTAAGTAACTTACGTATTTTCTTTATTATATAGAGTACAATAAACAAATATAGAACATATACCTTATGTCCTTAGGAAAAGAAAAGAAATTTAAGATCACAATTTTTCTGATCTAATTAATTACTGATCTTTTAATAAGTATAATATGTAATGCATAAATATATTAATATGCTGGGCAGTGTTTAAAATTCAAATTTTAAATTGTGCAAGGGTTTCAAATTTTGTGCAAGCGTAACACCCTGCACATTGAAAAACTTGTTTAGATATTAAATTTATCCGGAAACTTATAAAATTTTGTCTTACAAATACAAAAAATCAACAAAATTATTAGAACAAATATGACAATATTACAAAGTAAAAAATAAAGATACAAAATAACACTGTAATTAAAAAAGATACAAAATTACATTCCCTTAGAGAAATATATTAATAAATATTATTATTAGAAATTTTGTCTTAACTGAAAAAAATCAAATTCAAGATTTTAGTATTACGAAAAAAAAAAAAACATTAAATAATGAATTTGATCTAGCATAACCTTGGTGGTGGCGCGAATACAAAAGCAGGGTAATTCATTCATAAATACCTTTTAAACCTTCGTGAAACTGATCGGCAACATAAAACGCCAGCTGCGAGTTATTATTATGGATAATTTAATATGAAAAGTTATATAAAGATACTGAAAACATCATTCGTATCTCTAAATATTGTATTGTTATTATTTATTTATCCAATCATCTTAATTATTTTTTATTTATTTTATTATTTTATTATTTTATTTTATTATTTTATTTTATTTTATTATTTTATTTTATTATTTTATTTTATTATTTTATTATTTATTATATTTTATTTTTTATTAGATTTTATTTTTTATTATATTTTATTTTTTATTATGTTTTATTTTATTTTATTATTTTATTTTATTATTTTATTTTATTATTTTATTTGGATTATATTAATAATCTCAGATAAAGTATTATAGAAAAAAAAATAAAATATATAAAAGAATAACCAGTATTCTCTTACATACTCACAACACCCGATCCTTTTAAAATAGATATATTTTCAGATTAAAGTTTTTTTTTTGAAAGTAATATGGTCTTCTATATACCTTCCTCGTTTAGGAATTGATATGTGCGTGTTATGCATGTACTGGTTTAGTTAGTTTATTATATTATCATCACCACATATATATATTATCTTTACTTTATTTTTTATATTTATGTTTATATTTATATTTACCACCACGTTTAAAAAAATATTTCTTATTGAAGACAACATAATGATATCAGCATAAACATTAATGTACTGTATTATTTTTTTGTATATTTTTTCAATAAAAAAAAAAAAAANTTATTTTATTTTATTATTTTATTTTATTATTTTATTTGGATTATATTAATAATCTCAGATAAAGTATTATAGAAAAAAAAATAAAATATATAAAAGAATAACCAGTATTCTCTTACATACTCACAACACCCGATCCTTTTAAAATAGATATATTTTCAGATTAAAGTTTTTTTTTTGAAAGTAATATGGTCTTCTATATACCTTCCTCGTTTAGGAATTGATATGTGCGTGTTATGCATGTACTGGTTTAGTTAGTTTATTATATTATCATCACCACATATATATATTATCTTTACTTTATTTTTTATATTTATGTTTATATTTATATTTACCACCACGTTTAAAAAAATATTTCTTATTGAAGACAACATAATGATATCAGCATAAACATTAATGTACTGTATTATTTTTTTGTATATTTTTTCAATAAAAAAAAAAAAAAGAAGAAAAAGAGAAAGTAGAAGAGGGAAATGAAACGATATTGAGATTTAACATCTGCATATAAGCCAGTGGTATTTCCATTTTTTTTTTATTGTCATTTTTTATCAGTTTTTATATATTCTATTATATATAATAAAAATCGTACACATTCTCAAGATAAAATAATTTTATTTAAATATTTAAATATATTTCACATATGTAATTTAGCCAATCGTATTGCATTTTTTTGTTCTATTTCTATCAATAAATATAAATATTAAAAAAGTGTACAACCAGTTGATTTTCCCACATTTAATTATTATTAATTTAATTTTATGTGAATAAATAAAATAAAATAATACCAAATGCTTATCTATCATATAAACTGGTTTTATTTATTTATGTATATATATCGCCACATTTTTTTTCTCCGCTCAACATTCTGAGCATTCTGATAAAATTTTTTTCTTGAAATAAATTTTTTTTTTTTTTGCGATTTTCAAAAAAAACAAGGAAAAAGAAAGAAAAAATTTGATTAGGTTTTTATTATGAATTTTATTAAAACGTACCTGTTAAATACCACAATAAAATTTTCTAGCTAATATTTAATTAGGATTAGGGTTAGGGTCTGTGTTAGTATTAAAAATAAGGTTTAAACATAAAAAATTACAAGGAGCATTTCTTATAAAATTGAAAGTTACAAACAATTTTTAAAAATGAAAGTTGCCTTAAATCGACAAATCCAGTAATTTTACTTGTCAATCCTCATTGAGTTGATTTAAGAGATCATCATTCCTCTCCACCTTAATCACATTATATTTTACTAATATCACAACCATTACCACCGCCTTCTTTTTACTTCTTCTACTACTTCTTTATCTTTTATTACTCCACCAATGATTTTACATAAATCAACGAACGCCAAAACAGTAATAATATTTTCTTTATCACAACAGCAACAACAGCCACAACAATTACAGCCACAATCACAACAAATACAATCGAAACAATTACAATCACAACTACCCAACAACAATCTCGTAGAATGGCTCATATCTTATTGGAATACAATTCAGGATTTGAAGAAATTAAAAGAATTATAATATTTATTTTTTTTTCGAAATATTATCTATAGAAAATAAATATTATAATTATTCATTATTCATTACATATGTAATTATCAAATCTTATGGTGTGATTATTAATTTATCTATTCATTTTATAATTTTATCTGAAAAAAAATTTATCTGTTTCTTATTTTTAATTTCTTATATATCCATTTTTTTAAAGAGCATCATCATACGTATACACACCAGTTTTCTTAAAAATATAAAAAATATTTACTTGTGCGAAGCCAGCTTACAAATATATTGAAAAATGTAGATTCATTCTTTATTTACAATTTTTCTTTGTATTTTGAACCAAGTAAACTGATACTTCCAAAACTTTGTAACGTTTTTTTTAATACATTAGTAAAAGTGAATTGACTTTGGGTGGTTATTTGAAATTATTTAAATACGAATCTCGTTTGTTATATAATCACGTGAAATGAAATATTTCTAATTTCATTATTACCTTTGGATGTCATGCAAAATCAAGTATTTTATTTTTATTATATTTTATTTAGTTGTCTTATATGTATTTATAAATTACTAGAAAATTTACATATAAAGTGCATTATTAAATTCGTGATATTCTTGATAAAGTTTCTAATTAATAAAATTTTCATCAATCAAATTAAAGTTTTTGCAATTGTTGAATTCAATAATTTTTTTTTATAAAAAGACAAAAGAGAACTGAATACTAAAAATATTCATAAACTTTAATTGAAAAAAAGTTTATATATACAGTATATGATCCCATTTTTCTAATAATCGTTTTTCGAAGTGATTTTTTTAAAGAAATATACACATTCGTAATTGGTGGTGAATTTAAGAATATCTATTATATCATTTTTCTACAATGGTACCTTATTAAAATTATTATATATGTTAAATTTGAATTGAATAAAGATACGATAAAAAAGTCTTACTCAAAGAAATATAATATTATAAAAAATTATATTAACGAATAATTATCTTCAAGTTTAATTTATATTCCGGAATTAATATAAAGTTTATAAAAAATCTCAAAAATAAGGTTTCATCAATTACATTAGACACATAATAATGAAAAGTATATGCACGCTTTGCCTTCCTTCGACAGATGTTTATTACCACTCAACACATGTGACTGTTGTGTTTAATTATTCACATGCTACATAAATATTAAATGAATAATAAAATCTATTAACATTAAACTGCATGATTTGTTTTCGGTTTTACATTAAGAATTTCCAATTAAAAATAAGATTACTGGAGGAAACAAAGTGTTATTATAGATTCAGCGGAAAGAAATCTAATTGTTGGTTGTAAATGTTAAATATAAAAAAAAAACTGCTTTCAGAAAGGTGAGTTACGCATATATACAAAAATAAATTCGACATAAAAGGAAAACAAGAGTGTTGAGCAAATATAAACATATAAAAAAAATTTAAGTAATTTAAAGATAAATTATCGCCAAATTAGCAATGATAAAAAACAAACAAGACAAACACCTAAAATGTTTGATAATATTATCTGTCGTCGAAATTATTTATTTATTTTTTATTTATTTTTATTTATTTATTTTTTTTATGATTTATACACACTCACATTTTTCATTCTTTGTTATGTTCGTGATGACAAAAAATATATTTTCTTCAATTTTTTTTTGTTTTTACAAAATATATAAAAAATGTATATGTAATAATGTATATATGAATTCTAATAATAAATTTCAAATCTCCTGCTAAACTATAATACATAAATATCATCACCCAATAAAACCAAATAATGATATTAAAAAAAATCTCCCAAAAAAATTAAAAAATAAAATAATTGAAAGAAATATAAAATGAAATCCAGAAAGATAAAAAAAATAAGTCTTTTTAAAAATATGTAAATATATAATAGTAATAAAAGTCCTTTGTAAAAAAATACAAATTGAAAATGGATAAAAAAAAAATAACATATTGACAAGAAGAAAAGATGTAAAAAATGTATTTAAAAATGAGCATATAAATAAAATATAATTAATATATATTTATCATAGCCATTTTTGTATGCGTGTAAATTTCTAAAATAATTAAGAATAAAATCATTAAGTAGTGATACATAAAATGATGTAAATGTATTTTCTTTCTATATTCATGAAATTTAGAATGTCTTTAATAACTTTATATTTACTGCGTAATTTTTATAAAGAGGAACTCCGTTGTCGTAATAAAGTTTGAGTAAGAAAGTAATTCATTAATTTTAATTTAACGAGATCGCACCATCTGTGCTAGATTATTGTATTCCAACTTTTCGTTTGAAGTGGAATTTTTCCATAAGTGATCCGCGACTTTGTGAATAAAAATAGCATTAAATTCTCCAATTCTCTTGCATTCCTTTGCAACGGAATATCTAAATATCTTATAGGCATGGCATCTGGAATGGTTGTGTATAGGCTTTTTAGAATTAAAAAAGTTTAATACTTCATTAATTTCTGGAGGCGGATATATATTATTTCGGTTTATGTTTTCAAGTAACATGTTAAAGTTTTCCATTTATGTAAAAGTTGTAATGATTAGATGGAATTTTAAAGTAATTTGACCAGTATTTATATTTTTTTTTAAAAAAATCGGAACTTAGCTGAGTCATTTTCAGATTGTTGTGCTATAGATAACAGAAAAGTTACACAATATTCATTCTTTATATTTTTTATGCCGTCCTCCTTTTAGATAGGAAAGTGCGAGTGCGATGAGTGAGATTATGTAACAACGGATCATATTCAATATTATGCAGAAAAAAATTTAATGTTTTTTTGTATTTTTTTTTTCTTAAAATCTTGAATTTTGTTTTTTTTTGGTTAAGACAAAATTTCTAATAATAATATATTTTATTGTGTTTTATTTTATTATTTTATTTTACTTTACTTTATATTAGATTTATAGAAAAAGAAAACAGCCGAATAAAATGTAAAAAAAAAGAAGAGTAATCAGGAATGAAAGTATTCTTTTACATGCGATTCTTTTAAAATAGATATATATTTTCAGATTAAAGTTTATTATTTATATATTATCTTTATTACTTTTATTTTATTTTTATTTTATTTTTTATTTTATTTTTTATTTTACTTTTTATTTTATTTTAAATTTTTATATTTATATTTTGCCACCACGTTTAAAAGAATATTTGTTATGACATAATTTCTTTAAATATGGTTATATTTCATCATAAACATTAATTTATTATTTTTTTTTATACTTTTTCAATAAAAAAAAATGAAGGAAAAGAAGAAGGGGAGATATATAGTGATATAAGCAAGTGGTATTTTTTTTTGTATTGTCGTTTTTTTTTCATAGTATATATTTTATTATATAATAAGAATTTCTTTTTTTTTTTAATATACAGAATGTACATACATATTACAGTAGTGTACACCATTTGTATCTTCGAGAAAAAATTAATTTAATTTATTTATTTAAAATATGTAATCTAAACATTATTTAGCCTATTGTATATGCATTTTATTCTAAAATTATGATTTGGTAAATCAATATACGTAAATATTAATTTCTCCACTCAAGTTTTATTTATTTATTTTTAAAATAAAAAAAAAAAACAAAAAAAAACAGACACGCACATACCATTTTATTTTATATTATATTATCTGTTACATCTTTAAACCAGTTTTTTTTATTTATACATAAAACGGACCACATATTTTCTTCCAACCCGCTCAAACATTTTGAACTACATACAGTGGCGGTCAAAAGTATTGCATCACCTGAACAAAAATTTTAAAATTGTAATATCTTGTGATTTCGGAGGTACAGTGTTACAATACTTATTTGATAGATTTGTCAGACCCTATTTTATCACCTGCATCATCTTTTTTTTTTATTATTTTATAAATTTATTTATCAAAATGTATTTTTTTTTAAAAGTTGCGATGCATTTTTTTTTGACCGATTTATAAAAATAAATATAAACAATTTATACGCGATTTTTTCCATCAAAACACATCATGTAGCACATATAAAAATGATACCTTATGGCATACTATGTCATCTGTAATTTTGTAAACTATTCATGGTTTATTTATCTACTGAAAAAAGAGCCAGAGTTTGCACGCTTCTTGAAGAAGGATATCCCTCCCGTTATGTAGCAAGAAGAGAAAATATTTCTCAATCAACTGTTATAAGAATCAAGCAACGTAAAGATAGAACTGGTACCTTTAAAAATCGACCAAAATCTGGACGTCCAAGACTCTTAACTGGCCGATATGAACGAAACACTTTGCGATTTATTACAACAGGTGAATGTACAAATGCAGCTGCAATTAAAAAAAAATTAAAAACTGAACAAAAAATTGAAGTTAGTGAAAGTACAGTAAAGAGGACTTTACGTAGAAATGGATTAAGTGGAAGAGTTAAGCGTAAAAAGCCATTTCTTAAAAAAACACACAGAATTGCGCGTATGAAATTTGCAAAAAATATAAAAAATGGACAGTAGAAGATTGGAGTAAAGTAATCTGGTCTGACGAATCAAAATTTATGATTTATGGATCAGATGGTCGAGAATATTGCTGGAGGCGGCCTGACGAACCATTACGTGATCATCATGTCAAACCTACAGTCAAATTTGGATGGGGTAGCATTATGGTATGGGGATGCTTTAGATCTGATGGAGTTGGTAATATAGTCCGAATTTATGGACATATGGATGGTAATTTATATCGACAAATTTTGGAGGAAGACTTATTAGGAACCATCGAGTGGCATGGAATGAACAAGGAAGATATCACTTTTCAGCAGGACAATGATCCTAAACACACTGCACATCTTACAAAAAAATGGTTTGAGGATAATGATATTAGGGTACTTGACTGGCCTGCACAATCTCCAGACTTAAATCCAATTGAACATCTTTGGAATGAAATCGATCGACGTTTGAGACAACTTGAAACACCTATCAGAACACAGGATCAGTTATGGGATGCAATACAAAAGGTTTGGGTTGAGTTAGGGGTTGATGCATGTAAGAAGTTGGTAGATACTATGCCAACCCGTATAAATGATGTAATTAAAGCTAACGGTGGTTATACAAGATGGTAAATAATCAATTTTTAAATTTTCAATGTAATTAGATTACTTTTTGTTAANCAACTGTTATAAGAATCAAGCAACGTAAAGATAGAACTGGTACCTTTAAAAATCGACCAAAATCTGGACGTCCAAGACTCTTAACTGGCCGATATGAACGAAACACTTTGCGATTTATTACAACAGGTGAATGTACAAATGCAGCTGCAATTAAAAAAAAATTAAAAACTGAACAAAAAATTGAAGTTAGTGAAAGTACAGTAAAGAGGACTTTACGTAGAAATGGATTAAGTGGAAGAGTTAAGCGTAAAAAGCCATTTCTTAAAAAAACACACAGAATTGCGCGTATGAAATTTGCAAAAAATATAAAAAATGGACAGTAGAAGATTGGAGTAAAGTAATCTGGTCTGACGAATCAAAATTTATGATTTATGGATCAGATGGTCGAGAATATTGCTGGAGGCGGCCTGACGAACCATTACGTGATCATCATGTCAAACCTACAGTCAAATTTGGATGGGGTAGCATTATGGTATGGGGATGCTTCAGATCTGATGGAGTTGGTAATATAGTCCGAATTTATGGACATATGGATGGTAATTTATATCGACAAATTTTGGAGGAAGACTTATTAGGAACCATCGAGTGGCATGGAATGAACAAGGAAGATATCACTTTTCAGCAGGACAATGATCCTAAACACACTGCACATCTTACAAAAAAATGGTTTGAGGATAATGATATTAGGGTACTTGACTGGCCTGCACAATCTCCAGACTTAAATCCAATTGAACATCTTTGGAATGAAATCGATCGACGTTTGAGACAACTTGAAACACCTATCAGAACACAGGATCAGTTATGGGATGCAATACAAAAGGTTTGGGTTGAGTTAGGGGTTGATGCATGTAAGAAGTTGGTAGATACTATGCCAACCCGTATAAATGATGTAATTAAAGCTAACGGTGGTTATACAAGATGGTAAATAATCAATTTTTAAATTTTCAATGTAATTAGATTACTTTTTGTTAAATTTTTATAAAATAAAAAAAAAATAAAATAACGGTCAAAAGAATTGCATCGCTTAAATAATAAAGAAAAAATTATTTTTCAATTTTTATCTTATTATTGTGCAATAATTTTTTATTTTATTAAATTAATCATTCTGACGAATTCAAAAAAAAATTCATGTAACGTTGTGCTACTTTAGTCATGAGATATTGCTATTTTAAAATTTTTGCCCAGGTGATGCAATACTTTCGACCGCCACTGTACATATTACAGTAGTGTACACTATTTTTCATTTTCGGGAAAAAATAAATTTATTTTATTTATGTAATCTAAACATTATTTAGCCTATTGTATATATTCATTTTATTTGTAAATCAATACAGTATACTAATCCGTAAATATTAAAGTTAAAAAAGTGTACAACTAGCTGACCACACAAATTTTTTATTTTTATTTACATTTTTTATTTTTATTTATATTTTTTATTTTATCTATTTATTTTATTTATATTTTTAAAATAAAAAATATAAAATAAAATAAAATAGAAACAACACGCACATACCATATTATATTATATTATCTGTTATATCTTTAAACCAGTTTTTTTTATTTATTTATATAAACCGACCACATATTTTCTTTTCCTAACCCGCTCAAACATTTTGAACTATTCAGATAAAATTTTTTTCTTCTTAAATAAATTTTTTTTTGTTTTCGCGAGTTTCAAAAAAAAACAACGAAAAGCGAAGGAAAGAAAAATAATAATAATTATTATTATGGAAATAAATTTTAATAATAATAATAATAATATTAATAGTAATAATAACTTTTAATAATAACATTTTTTCTTTCAAATAGTCCTAATCAAATTCTGCGACTAAAAGACAACAAAACATTATCTTGTTATGAATCTACTATGTCTTTCTCATCACATTATCACAATAATCAATAATAACCTTACGGCTAATAATAAACGACAAAGTTATTCACCATTTCCTGTGAATAAAATGTATTAATTCATACCCACGATAAAGTTGTATTTTTTCTTTTTGAACAAGCATTCTGATTTCGATTCAGAAATAACGATAATCTTCTTATGTTGTTGTCATGCACTTCATAACTTCATATACTCATGTACTTTGATATTTGGTGCAAAGCATTGACCGTGCATATTACGATTCTTCTTCTTTATTATATTACTTATTGTCAAAAATAATTTCATTAAATTAATCATCATTGTGATTCATAAAATTATTATTGTTGTTCCATAACTGATAGACTCCTTAAACGTTAATTCTATTTCTTCTTTTTTCTATTTTCTATTTATTTACGTACGTATTTTAAAAATTTTATTATTGTTATTTACATATATTTTAATTTCTTACATTTTGTCGCTGAGTTTATTTTATTTTTATTTTATATTGAGTTAATTATTTTTATTTTTATTTATCTAAACAAATAACTCATAAAGTATAAAACAAAATATAATAGAGTATAAAGAAACTTTCTGTGGATACTTCCTTTTTTTTTAAAGAAAAAATATAAATCACACCAGTGATTTTCAACCAATAAAAATGAAAACCTCACACTAGTATGTTTTTGAATAAATACGTAATATAAATACTTAAATACTACGAAAATATTTTAATACCTGGCGACGTAATTTCTCTTTGAAGTCTAATTTCCAACAACATCCAATTAATAATAATTTTTAAATTTTAAGTAGTTAATTAAAAATTAATAACTGCATCTCATAATGAGATTTAGTTATTAGTGGATTCCATACTTTGATAGATCATATCCTGCATGTAAAGTTTGGTGCCGAAATTCAAAAAATGGAATATTAACAATAAATTCTAATAAATGCCATAGTTAATATTTCCTTTTTTGAATTTCGGCACCAACTCTGCCCGCATGTGCCATAATTTCTTAAAGCTTGACATTTTTTAATTCCATTATAATTCTATTATATAATCCATTAAATAAGTTATTATTATTATTTGTGATATCGTAAGTTTGTCTATTGAAAAGGATCAAGTTTCACATTTATTGTTTTATGGACCTCCCAGTGCAGGAAAAACTACAGAAATATTGGCTTTTGCGAGAAAGTTGTATGGACCAAGTTGGAAAAAAATGGTTCTGGAAGTAAGCAATAATTACATATTTAGAGAGAGCGAGTGTGATATATTGAGTTAAAGATATCTATAGTAGATATAGAGATTCATTTAATATAATTTGAAAAAACTTCATTTTGAATTAAAGTTAAACGCGTCAGATGATCGAGGTATTAATGTTGTTAAAGAAGAAATTAAACATATGCAAGTATGCAAAGAATGTTCAGGTATTATAATATTTATAATATACTGTATTATAAAGATTATTAATCAGATTCAAACTTATTATATTGGATGAAGCTGACTCGATGACGAATGCAGCACAAAACGCGTTAAGATGAAGTATTAATGTTCTTAATATTATTGAATTATTTTAATAATTCGCTAACGATTTCTTTCTCTTCTTGTGCTCTACTTTTTAGTTATTGAAAAATACACCAGGAATGTTTGACGGATGGAATTTCTTACAATGTTTTACAGGCCTGTTATGCTGCATATAATTATATTAACGAAACAGTGGTATATAAATACTTGAATGATTTTGAATAATAACCTTAATTTCATTAATTTCAGGTATAACCTTTCCACGGGAGGAACAATCAGCTTCTATAGTTAAAACTTTTAAACTTCCTTAGATATAGTAAAAATTCATTTCATTATATATGTAATATTATTTTATTATTATTATTTCCGTTGAATTTATACTTATAATATTTATTGTATATATTATTATTCCAGATAAATAAATAAACTTTTGCCATTATACTTCCTATTATACTCTTCTATTATACTGTAAATTCTATTATGATAATATGAAACCGAAACTGATTTAAGGTTGTTGGGTTGGGTTGTTCGGCAATGGTCTTAGATGATTCTTTAAATAATGAAACATGAACATGAAATCACTATATATTCTTTTCTTCACTGGATCCACTTTAAACAAATTTTTATAGGATTATGACTGAGAAAAATCATTATTTTGATGAAATGTGCCTTTTTGTGGCATGTGTTCAGGAAATTGGAGGAATATTAGACATAAAAACTTTTATAATAGAAATAGGGTACATTTATTTATTTCATTCATTTTTTTACTTGGCTGGTTTCTTATATCGTGACAAATAAATATTAAAGATTATTGCCTATATCAGGCTTCTGATTTTTGGCGATGAGTATGGCACGAAAAAAAAAGAATAAATATTTGCAATACAAATCCTTGGTTTATAGTTTTTGATACAAATATGAAAAATACAATGTTCTAGTTTCCGCAATGTGAATGGTTTATGATTCCAACCTAAAGCTCGCAGAACTGGTTGGGTTTATGAACCTGAACTGGCTTGCTGAGTTCACCTGAAGTGAATTCATAAGCTTAAGATGAGTTTGCAGGTTTGTATAAACTTTGGACAGCAACAACTTGATGAATATCGGTGATTAAATATAGTTTTAATACCGCTGTAAAGCCCTCATTTCAGGCTTTCAAATGGCACTGGAAACATTATAAATGTAAAGTATAAAATTAATATACTGTCTTCAGATGGTAATAATTTGGCAAATATCGAGGCTAGAAAGATAATTAAGCCACTATTGAAATCACTCCCTGTTGTATATTGGCTTATGAGGACTTGTAAACTTATTTTAATAAATTGTCTTTGGAGAAAGGAGTTGCATAAATTAGAAATGTTGATAATACAATATATTTATTTAGTTTCATGGAAATACATTATATAATAATATAGAATAATAATAGCTAAAATTTCAAAATGAATTGATCAAGGCGAAGCGATTTACAGACACTTCGATTAAGAAATTTCAAATTTTAAAAATTCATTTTATTTACATCAAATCTTAAAATAGAAGATGGTTGAATATGTGATAGCGAAGGTAAAGGATGGCTTATAAGGTATGCTCCAGAATGAGTAGTTTCAGTAGATGATAATTCAAAATCTTCATCTTGCATTTTTTGATCTGCATTTAAAAACATAAGTGAATGTTCTGTTTTATCATTATACATCAATTCCTCAATCCATTCTTCTGATTTATCAAAAATCATTTTAGCATTTGGACGCTTGGTTGGATCTTTGTGCCAACATTTTTCCATTAATTCTACATAACATTGAGGTGTGTCTCTATTAATTTTTGGTCGAAGTCCATTGAAAATATCAACTGCTAATTCTCGATCATATGCTCTAATAGCAAATGGTATTTTTCCTGTTGAAATTATCCACATAATAATTCCAACACTATAAATATCTGAAGCTTGTGTATATTGATATTTATTTAATACTTCAGGTGCAATATATGGTAATATACCATATGCTCCAGATGATGAAATTTCACTTGTAAATCTGCATAATCCTAAATCTCCTAATCTTACGAATTTGTATTTTGAATTGTTATATGCTTCAGTTATCATAAGGTTGCCAGGATGAAGATCACGATGGATAAGTCCTTTACTNGTTGAATATGTGATAGCGAAGGTAAAGGATGGCTTATAAGGTATGCTCCAGAATGAGTAGTTTCAGTAGATGATAATTCAAAATCTTCATCTTGCATTTTTTGATCTGCATTTAAAAACATAAGTGAATGTTCTGTTTTATCATTATACATCAATTCCTCAATCCATTCTTCTGATTTATCAAAAATCATTTTAGCATTTGGACGCTTGGTTGGATCTTTGTGCCAACATTTTTCCATTAATTCTACATAACATTGAGGTGTGTCTCTATTAATTTTTGGTCGAAGTCCATTGAAAATATCAACTGCTAATTCTCGATCATATGCTCTAATAGCAAATGGTATTTTTCCTGTTGAAATTATCCACATAATAATTCCAACACTATAAATATCTGAAGCTTGTGTATATTGATATTTATTTAATACTTCAGGTGCAATATATGGTAATATACCATATGCTCCAGATGATGAAATTTCACTTGTAAATCTGCATAATCCTAAATCTCCTAATCTTACGAATTTGTATTTTGAATTGTTATATGCTTCAGTTATCATAAGGTTGCCAGGATGAAGATCACGATGGATAAGTCCTTTACTGTGAATGACTTCTAATCCCCTGATAAAAGTATTCAATAACCATAATCGTTCAATCCAAGGTAATGATTTATTTTGTTTAAGAAAATCTCTTAAATTTCCATTTTTCATATATCGTAGAACCATTGCATATTCTTTTGTCATTGGATCTTGAGTTATACCTAAAATTGGTAAAACATATCTATCTCGACATTGGAAATTTGCCTTTATCTATATTTATAAAAATATGAATTATATTTAGATAAAAACTTATTGATACATTGATATATTTAACATTTACCTCTTTTAAAAATTCTGAGCTAATTTCTTGTGAATCTTTAAGCTTCTTCAAGGCAACTTGATTTGATTTATAAAATTCAAATAACTCTTCAGGCATATCTATCCATTCTGCTTTCCAAATACTACCAAATCCCCCTTTAGCTAAATATTCTATATCCTTGAATTTACTATAATTTATCCATCTCCAAATTTCCCATTCTTTTGCATCATCATCTGATTGAGTCATTTGAATAATCTTATCAATTTCATTATTACCACTAGTCCATTTTGGCATTTCTATAAGTTTACAATTTGAACATGTATCATTTTGCAAATTTAATTCTTCACAATTATGGCATCTACTCTTTAATTTATTTTGATGTTTTTTAATCTTTAGAATTCCAATTTCATTTCGATAGCAATAATTAAGACTGTTCTGCCCTCTATAGTACCCCCCTTCAGCTGATTTCAAGTACCATTGAAATGCTTTCTCTTCATCTTTTATAGTTCCAATTCCATTTTGATAACAAAATCCAAGACTGACCTGCCCCTTATTACTTCCCCCTTCAGCTGATTTCAAGTACCACAGAAATGCTTTCTCTTCATCTTTTACGGTTCCAATCCCATATTGATAACAATATCCAAGACTACACTGTCCAGTAATGTTTCCCCCCTCAGCTGATTTCAAGTACCACAGAAATGCTTTCTCTTCATCTTTTGTAGTTCCAATCCCAAGATGATAACGATATCCAAGACTATGCTGTCCAGTAATGTTTCCCCCCTCAGCTGATTTCAAGTACCACTGAAATGCTTTCTCTACATCTTTTGTTGTTCCAATTCCATGTTTATAACAACGTCCAAGATTATATTGTGCAGTAATATTTCCCCCTTCAGCTGATTTCAAATACCACTGAAATGCTGTCTCTACATCTTTTGTTGTTCCAATTCCATGTTTATAACAACGTCCAAGATCATATTGTGCAGTAATATCTCCTCCCTCAGCAGATTTCAAATACCATTGAAATGCTTTCTCTTTATCTTTTATAGTTCCAATTCCATTTTGATAACAATATCCAAGATTACATTGCCCATCATGATCTCCTCCCTCAGCTGATTTTAAGTACCACTGAAATGCCTTCTCTTTATCTTCTCTGACTCCAGTTCCAAAGTAATAGCACTCTCCAAGACTATTCTGTCCTTCATGGTTTCCCCCTTCTGCTGATTTCAAGTACCATTGAAATGCCTTCTCCTCATCTTTTCTGACTCCATTTCCATAGTAATAGCACTCTCCAAGATTATTCTGTCCCGAATGATTTCCTCCTTCAGCAGATTTCAAGTACCACTGAAATGCTTTCTCTTCATCTTTTGTGGTTCCAATTCCATTATAATAACAGGATCCAAGATTATTCTGTCCCAAAAGATTTCCCCCTTCAGCTGATTTTAGGTACCACTGCAATGCTTTCTCTTCATCTTTTGTGGTTCCAATTCCATTATAATAACAGGATAAGATTATTCTGTCCCAAAAGATTTCCCCCTTCAGCTGATTTTAGGTACCACTGCAATGCTTTCTCTTCATCTTTTGTGGTTCCAATTCCATTATAATAACAGGATCCAAGATTATTCTGTCCCAAAAGATTTCCCCCTTCAGCTGATTTTAGGTACCACTGAAATGCTTTCTCTTCATCTTTTGTGGTTCCAATCCCATTTCGATAGCAATTTCCGAGATTATTCTGTCCTATATGATTTCCTGCTTCAGCTAATTTCAAATATAGCTGAAAATTCTCATTATCCTTTGTGATTTCAATTTCATTGTGACATATAGTTTCCATTTGTGTGAAGATTTTTCTGTCGAAAACTCTAATAAAATTTCTTGAATATCAAAGTTCTATTCTTTTTATTAAAAAAATTTGAGAATAAAATTTTAAACGTGATAAATTAATTATATAAAAAGGTTATCACTTTATATAAATAATTTGAATTTCATTTATATAGGTTTATAAATATTAAACTTTTTTGTTGTATTCTAGAATTCATATTATTTACGAATGACTAATCAATTCCAAAATTGGTGCACATTAGAATTTTCTTTAAGATTTCCCCATGTATAACGGTGCAGCGATTCATTGAATGTGCATAATCGATCTTTAAGAATTTACATTACGTTCTTCATAGAATGTTACAAATTTGTATTAATAAATGTCGATTGTTTCCTTCTATAACTTCATTGATTCCTTTATTGCTATTTTTTGGATACCTCGATGATAAACGAAAAATGAATAACATTATATTTTTTATTTTGAAAAGAGTTATTATTATTGCAATTTAAATAATTATATCAGTACTGAATGATAATAAAACATAATAAAGAACTGCTACAGGTAACTTCACTTCAGATTAAAGATACGTGTATTAAGGCAAGAGTCGCAACTATTACTTTAGGGTTCAAGAAATATTGCCCTGTGGTATTTGGCTATTACGCTGGACCACATTGTATCACTGATCTGTTAGATGAAATTCCGTTGTGCAGTCATTTTTTTATTTTTTTCACTATTTTCAAAAAAAAACGAAAGAAATAAAGGAAAATAATAATTATTATTATTATGAACATAAATAATTTGATCAGGTTTTTACTTATAGTAATAATAATTTTTTAATAACAATAACTTTTAATAATAATATTTTTCTTTTAATCAGTCCTAATTCAAATTCTACAACTAAAAGACAAAAAAAAAATATTCCACTATGTCTTTCTGATCATAATTATAATAATAATCTTACGACAAAGTTATCGAATGTTTAATAATTCTTCTTATAGTCAAGGAAAATCATTTCTTTTTCTATCTTTATCACAATTATTTTACCATACCACAGCAATCATTACTACCGCTTTCTTTCTACCTTTTCTTCAATGATTTTATCTATTCCAATTGTCCAATTATCAAAATCATTTTTGAAACGATTACAATTTTATCTAGGAAAAAGTTTATTTGTTTATTTAAGGAGCATCATCATCAATAAAATCTCTTAAAAATATAAAAAAATTTACTTGCGCGAAGCTAGCTTATATACAATTTTTTTTTGGCTTTCTGACGTAATTTCTTCTTAAATAAATTATTTTTATTGTTTATTATATATTATTCACTATTCATAACATAAACATTCTAAGAAGAATACACACGTACACACCTCCACATTTGTATGTTCGTGATAGTAAATAATTTACAAAGAATATATTTTCTTCATTTTTACTGTTTTCTTATGTTTGAAAAAAATGATCCTCATTCAAATTTTATCAAATTTTGTTAATGGCAATATATATATATATATATAATGCTAACCATCTTATATACTAGAGATATTATATATATGATAATGTATGTACACTCACTGAAAAAAGTACAAGGACACCTGGCAATTTTTAAAAATAATTTATTTTAGTTGCTCTATATAAAACTTTTTTTATTTTTAATTAAATCGTATTTTATCTATTAAGTAGTCTGAAAGCCAAGATTAAATCTATAATTTTTCTAATAGAATTATAGGTATTTCAATTTCATTATATTTTTAAATTTTTATTGCTTGATATAAAATTCAATCGGATTTTGTGAATACGAAAAATAAATGTTAACTATCTTATAAAGAATTTTAGCCAAATATGATATCTAAAACTTCAATTTTTACCGTTGTTTATAATTACTAGTTTAATTTTAATAGAAAAATTATATTGAAAAAGTTATATATACAGTATGTATAAGGGTTCCGTAAAATCAGATTGATCGGATTTATCTATATTCTGATTCTTAATCCTAATAATCGTTTGTTTTTACATTGCCACAAGAAGTGATTTTTTAAGAAAATGTACACTTTCATAATTATTTAAGCTAATAACGAGATTGAACTTTCTACAATGACACAATGACACCCTTTTTTCAAAATTATTATATATATTAAATTTGTAATAAATAAAGTTACGACAAAAAAGTCTTATTCAAAGAAATACAATATTATAAAAAATTATATTTATGAATAATTCTTAAGTATTAGATTTACAAAATTTCCCGAGGCCGAATACTTGCTTACTTACTTAAATTTACAAATAAAGTATTATCTTAAAGTTTAATTTTAAATACATATATATCAGAACTAAATTTTAATTAATTTTTGCTATTATAATATATATTATTCCTTTTTTTTTAACATCAAAACATATCAAAGTTACTTTGCCGAAACATCATATTTTGAAATTAATATAAAGTTGATAAAATATCTTTTTTTTAAAAAAAAAAATCTTAAAAATAAGGGGTTCAACGATTACATTAGTCGCATAATAATGAAAGATATAGGTTGTTATACAAAAACATATACGCGCTTTGCCTTTGACAGATATGTTAATTACCACGTGATACATGTGACTGTTGTGTGCAATGATATTAATTATTTTATCGGAATCATAGAACTCACATGATAAATGAATAACAGTATTAACAACATTAAACTGCATGTTTTTATTTTCAGTCCCCACATTAATTAAAAATAAGAGTCTGCTTTTAGAAAGGTAAGAGTTACGTATGCATGCATGTATAAATTCAGTATAGTGATATCCTATTTTCGAAATTTTTTAACATGGAAAACAAGAATGCGCATGACATGATCATCCCAAATTTTTTTTTTTTTTTTTGCATTTTTGTTTGGGAGTTTTTCCTTGCTTGCATTGTATTTTTTTAAATTTTAATTAAGATTCTCAGGAGCTTGTGATATGAAAGAAATTTTTAGTTCAAAATTAAACTTCAACAAGATAAGTTTCGGTGATTATTATTGACCGAATTTGTTTAATTTAAATGCATACCAGGATTTATCTTGAAAAGATGATCGTATGTTGTCCTTTATGTTTTTGGTTTAATTGATCACTTCCATTGATCATTTAAATAGGATGCATAAATGANTAACAACATTAAACTGCATGTTTTTATTTTCAGTCCCCACATTAATTAAAAATAAGAGTCTGCTTTTAGAAAGGTAAGAGTTACGTATGCATGCATGTATAAATTCAGTATAGTGATATCCTATTTTCGAAATTTTTTAACATGGAAAACAAGAATGCGCATGACATGATCATCCCAAATTTTTTTTTTTTTTTTTGCATTTTTGTTTGGGAGTTTTTCCTTGCTTGCATTGTATTTTTTTAAATTTTAATTAAGATTCTCAGGAGCTTGTGATATGAAAGAAATTTTTAGTTCAAAATTAAACTTCAACAAGATAAGTTTCGGTGATTATTATTGACCGAATTTGTTTAATTTAAATGCATACCAGGATTTATCTTGAAAAGATGATCGTATGTTGTCCTTTATGTTTTTGGTTTAATTGATCACTTCCATTGATCATTTAAATAGGATGCATAAATGATTATAATTTTCTATTTTAAAATATTTTGTGCAGAGAATGTGCGCCGAGAAATTTATGAAAATGTTATTAATTTTCTTCATATTTTCTATTTCCTATTTGGTTTTAGATTTTCCCTCCTTTCCGATTGCATTTATTGTTTTAAAAGTGTAATTTTTTTTTTTAAAAAAAAAACTCAAATGGACACCTGGCACATATATAATGAATTTGTATAATTAATTAATTACATAAATTCATGTGTTCAATATTTATTTATTTATATCACATTAACAAATAGTTGATTTTGAATATAGTGTCATATTAATATTTACATTATACAAATTAAAGTACCAAAGGAATAATCATGAAATATATATTTATCCAAATTAACTTTGTCACAAACAACAAATATAATTATTATCTATTTATTTAAACTCGTTGCATCGATTTTCTTTAAAAAAAAATTATTGTTATTATTATTATTGTTATCTTAGCGAATTTGTAGAATTTATTCAATTTATTTTATTAAAACCTTTTTTTATGAATTCTCGTATATCATTTATTGGGAATGTGATTGAACAATTAATTTTCGATTAATTATTTAAAATTATTAAAGAATTTTAAATTATAAAGTTTGTTATGAAATATTTATTTAATGAAGTTAATGAAAGTAATTTTGTTGATTGTAAATTGTTGTTATGCAATGTTAAATATTTAAATTATAACGAAAATTAATTATTAAAATTATGAGAAATAATAAACGATTCAGTTTTACGATTTCAGCCAAATGAATTGATTTATTTGTGCAGTATAATATTTTTATTTTTCACGAGTTACATATTATTATTTTTTGTATATTTGCTTCATTATATAGAGTACAGTAAACAAATATAGAACATATACTTTTAATAATATTTTCTTTTAATTTATTAATATATGCGTACAACCACAATGTTTTATTAGTATTTTTTATTTTATTTATAATTATTTACTAAATTCTTAAAAAAGACTATGGCGTAATACCATCCAATATTTAAGTATACAAATATATTTACTTGCCATTTTGGGAGATTTATGGCGTAATTTCGTCTTAAAGGAATCATGTTTGTTGTTTATTTATATCATTCGTGATTCACAACCATAAACATTCTCATTTATGTTCGTGATGGCAAATTATTTACAAAAAATATTTTTTTACAAAATATATTTTTAATTTTCTTATGTTTGAAAAGTAATCCTTCAAATTTTGATCAAATTTTGTTTAATAAAATGAATAAAATGCTAACCATCTTGTATATATAATGCTAATAATAAATTCCAAATCCCCCACCAGACCAGATAATCACCTTCTAAACTATAGTAACTAATAATATAATCACCCAATAAACCAAATAATAATGTGAATAAAAAATAAATACAATAAGCAACGCAACAAAAAAATTTTCATGATAAAATCAAAAAATAAAATAATTGAAAGACAATTAAAAGAAATACCGGAAAGATAAAAAATAAAAGTTTTTTAAATAAATAAATATATAATAATAATAATAATAATAATCTTTTGTATAAAAAAAAGAGTATAAAATATAAATTGAAAATGTATAAAAAAAAGATTTTTTTTATAATAACGAAAATATAAATGTATGGACAAATATGACATGTAGACATGATTGTATGTAAAAAATAATAAAAGTAGTTGTGTGTTTTCATTAAATACATAATTAAGTAAAACATAATTAAATATTCATAATATTTGTGTGCGTGTAAATTTCTAAAATAAAAAAAAACAATTAAGAATAATATCATTAGATTGGATATATAAATTTCACAATAAATTGATTATTGATGTAAATGTGTGTTTCTTTCTATAATAAGCATTAGAATTTCTTCAATAATTTCGAAATTTTATATATGTAAATTTAGTAGCAGGGTAGAAGCCATGTCCAAATGTTTGAAATAATTAATAAAATAGACTCTCTTAAAATTAACATCACACCATTAAGGTTGAAAACGAGAAATATAAAGAAAGGGACTTCTTATTTGAAGATATTATAAGGAGGACCTGTACCCAGAGACCTAAATAAAAACACTAGTAGGAAATACTCCTATCATCAAGAAAGTTATTATGTGGAAATTCCAGATTAAATCTGAAAAGAAAGAAAGAATAGTAGACTTTTAAAATGGGAAAAAGAAATGGCATTGATAATAAAAATTAAATATAATCGAAAATGCCAAAATAAACGAAAAGGAAAAAAAAAGGGAGAAACTATTGAACATTAGCAGAAAAGACATTAATATAACACTTAAATCTAAATTTGAAAGTAGTAAAAATTTATTATTTAAAAATCGTATGACAGTGGGAATCGATTTCTTTTCAGGTGACGGCGAGTAATTTCACGCAAGCGGTCTATACAATTTTCTTAAAATATTCGGATAGATTTTATCTTTTATTTTTACTACGTAATTTTGTCATTTGTAAATAAAGAGGAGACTCCGTTAGTTATTAAAAAAAAAAAATCAAATAAAATATATATATGTAAATTTGCCACGTACTTTCATATTGTATAAGTTTGAGTAAGAAATAATTCATCAATTTTAGTTTAACGAGATCGTATTCTCTGTGCTAGATTAACATATTCTAACTTTTCTAGTCTTGTAGAAATTTTCCAGAAGTGATTAGTGGCTCGGCCTATAAGGATAGCATCTAATTCTCCTATTCTCTTGCATTCCTTTGCAACGGAATATCTAAATATCATATAGGCATGGCATCTGTTATGATCGCGCATAAAATTAAAAAAGTTTAATACTTCTGCATCGCGAGGTGGATGGATATTGCTTATGTTTATGTTAGCAAGTAGCGTTTCAAAATCATCCATTTAGATATTTTTTATAAAATCCGTTATATTTTTTAATCTTATAATTTTATTGATATTTAATAATAATAAGCGATTTATATAATGTCGCGGTCTGCGCAGAACAATATGAAAAGTTACGCAAATCAGTCTCAATAAACTCAAGATAATCTCACGACAATTCAATGTTTAACTAACGCACTTCTCTTGTGCACAATTTCACGAAGCAGGCAATCAGTCGATCTAAACCTGCTTACTAACACTCTTAAACAATGCAATTTCGTGTAATATCTGAAGGTTCGATGAGCAAGTGGAGTAAAAGTACCTTTATTACTGCTTGCACACTACCAAAATTGATAGACCTTTTTAGAGTAGCTTTTCAGAGAAATAAAAGTAGTTTATTAAAAGTATTTATAAAGATTTGTTACAAAGGTATAACAATAGAGATATATTACTACTTTGGCGTATCTTATCCCTATTGCTATGCAAAAGTTTATTTTATTACGAAATAATTTTAGAATTATTAGATCACTGTAGGATCATTTATTATTAGAATTAACTATTGCGAAGAAATTATTTATTATTTTTATTATTAATCACAAATCAAAAAAAAGTCTATTACAAAAATAAAAGAATATTTTAGAACTATTTCAATTATTATTAGGATTGTAAGAAGATTTATTATAATTTTGAGTATAAAATTGAATAAAAAAAATGTTTGCCCAAAAGGAATCTCTNAATAATAATAAGCGATTTATATAATGTCGCGGTCTGCGCAGAACAATATGAAAAGTTACGCAAATCAGTCTCAATAAACTCAAGATAATCTCACGACAATTCAATGTTTAACTAACGCACTTCTCTTGTGCACAATTTCACGAAGCAGGCAATCAGTCGATCTAAACCTGCTTACTAACACTCTTAAACAATGCAATTTCGTGTAATATCTGAAGGTTCGATGAGCAAGTGGAGTAAAAGTACCTTTATTACTGCTTGCACACTACCAAAATTGATAGACCTTTTTAGAGTAGCTTTTCAGAGAAATAAAAGTAGTTTATTAAAAGTATTTATAAAGATTTGTTACAAAGGTATAACAATAGAGATATATTACTACTTTGGCGTATCTTATCCCTATTGCTATGCAAAAGTTTATTTTATTACGAAATAATTTTAGAATTATTAGATCACTGTAGGATCATTTATTATTAGAATTAACTATTGCGAAGAAATTATTTATTATTTTTATTATTAATCACAAATCAAAAAAAAGTCTATTACAAAAATAAAAGAATATTTTAGAACTATTTCAATTATTATTAGGATTGTAAGAAGATTTATTATAATTTTGAGTATAAAATTGAATAAAAAAAATGTTTGCCCAAAAGGAATCTCTTGTTCTTCTCTCCAACCGCAGCTTCTTTTATAAATTTTCTTTTGTTTACCTTCATCTTCCATCATCCATAAACACGTTCCTGTGTTAGGCGAAAAATAAAATCTCATCCAAGATGAAGGATGATGCACAAGGATATTTCATCCAAATAGTGACACATATCATCCTCTCTCATCCCTCGTGACATTGGTTACCTTCGTGCCACCTCAATAATTAACAAATTTATTAACTAAATTGAATTAACGGTATAAGGTATATATTTACACATATATATTTTCATATTGTTGATATATTTATACTTCCTTACGCCAGTTTTCTATCATTCCTTAACTCCAAAGTTCGAAATTTATAACCGGAAATGTAAAATCGGAATGACGACAATAAAATATCATGATTAACAACAAAATAACTATATGTAGATATAAATTACACAAAATAACAATAATCTAATATTTTATACTTTATACACGTTTGTAATCTTATGATTAACACAAGAATTGTAAAAGAACAAAGTGTTTTGGTTTTGTTTATTATTTTGATTTTATTTATTATTTTATTTATTATTTTATTTTATTTTATTTATTATTTTATTTTATTTTATTTTAGATTAGATTAATAATCTCGGGTGGAGTATTATAGTAAAAGAAAATAACTGAATAAAATATATAAAAAAAGAAATGAGTAATTAGGAATGAAAGTATTCTTTTATATATTTACAAAACGCGATTCTTTTAAAAGAGATATATTTTCGGATTAATGAAAGTATTAATGTTTTAATATGAAAATTGATATAGGTTTTTTTCGTATTTTAGAATAACTAGTGCCATATTTAGTTTTATTTTTACCTCTTAATATTCTATATTATATCACCCTATTTCGTTATCATTTATGAATAAAAAGGAATCAATGAGAAAATATATATTATCTATTTTATTACATAATAATATTATACTGTACTTTTATTTTATTATTTTCAATTACTAATATTTATTATTATTACACAAATTATTTGTTTATATAGTACAGATGTTTATACCCAATTTTATGATGACTTTATTTTTAATTAGTACTAAAATCGTGTTTTTTCACATTATATGAGCTGATGGCAAATATAATTTCCAATATTTTTATTTTTAATATTTTTTTCCATATAATAGATGGCTGATCAGGCGCGATTAAATAAATTATGTAGATCGTCGATCACTTTTATATTGTTTTTTGGTTTCTAAAAGTATATTTATAAACTTAAAAAATCCCGTCGTCGTTTAAAAAAATCTTGAACGAAAAGGTCTTCGATTCGTTGAAATTTTAATAATTAATTTGTAACAAGAAAGATTTTAATTCATATTTTTATTAGATCTAATTAAATATATACTGATAATTATTTTGACAATATTTCAGAAATAGATGAAAGTTTTACTCATGTACCTATACCTAACTAACTTGTAGCAGTGATAAAAATGATCCAAGTAAATGGGAAACAGACATTTAATTATTAATTAATGAGAATACAGGAAGAGAAATATTGTACAAAGCTAGCAACAGAAGAAAATTTAGCACCAATAATATCATTATGTCATGGTTCAAACAGAAGAGCAAATAGTATTTGCCTTGACTAAGTTAGCTAAAATCTCAAAGTATTGGATACAAAAGAAATTGCATGAACATTTGAATTATCAATAATATATTGATATCTAAAATATCATTTATTAAATTTATTAAATAATTACCGTAATAAATATAAAGTTTAATGCAATAATTATATTACATTATATAGTGTAATTGTTTTAATTAAAAGTTTATTGTTAATTCACTTTTTTATCTAAATAATCTACTTTTATGTACTGGAAAATCCTATTTCTTTTTGTAAAAATTATAATACTAAAAATGTCTGATACTTTCTATTTTAAAGGATCTTAAAAATATACTTTATATTTACTATCATTTATAAATAAAGGGTAGACTCTGTTAGTCATCAAAAAAAAATCAAATAAAAAATATATATGTAAATTTACTACGTACTTTCATATTGTATATTTAGATAATAAGTTTGAGTAAGAAAGTAATTCATTAATTTTAATTTAATAAGATTTTACTCTCTGCGCTAGATTAAAATATTCTGACTTTTTAGTGTTGTGGAAATTTTCCATAAGTGATTCGTGGCTCGGCATATAAGGATAGCATTAAATTCTTTTATTTTCTTGCAACGAAATATTAAAATATCATATAGGCACGGCATCTTTATAGGCTTCTTAGAATTAAAAAGGTTAAGTCATCAATTTTGGGAGGTGGATATATATAATTTCTGTTTATGTTGCAGGTAACGTGTCAAAGTTGTTCATTTGGATATTTTATATAAAAATTATATTTATTTTATTAGAATAGGGGATTTGGATAATATTTATATTTTCGAAATTGAGCCTGGTCGATCTTTTTTTTTAAATCAGGTAAATAATTAGCCAAATGATTTTTAATTTAATAATATTTATATGTATGTTTGTCGCATTTGTACGAGTATAAAAAAAACAAAAACAACAAAAATAACAAAGTTACAAATATAGATAAAAATAAAAATTTATTTTGTTTCAAACAATTGTTATAAAAAACAAAAAAAAATAAAATAAAAAGCAATCTCGGTATTTGTTGCATCAAAGAAAAGATTGATTGGATAGTATACAAAATTGAAAAAACAAATGAGAATTATAATATTTATCAATTTAAATTCCATATAAAAAATTATCATAAATAATTAAACAATTTCATTTCAATTTTTATTATTTGATTTTTTTTTTTAAAATCAATGAATTTAGTATTATTTAATCAATGGATTTGAAAATACTTAATAATAGTCAATGAATCTTTAAATGCATGTAAAATATTTGGTATTTTTGAATGTACACCACCGGCCAAAAGTATCCGACCACATGATAAATCGTTACTCACAAGATAAATCTTTAGAGGATCCTTAACCTGTGCACCCCGTACAGGTTTTTATCCTGTGCGCCTTTGCCTTTCGAATTTCATTGGTTCATAACTTTGCAGGTGATCCGATTAATTTCACGTGTAAGTTTCATGTGACAAATGTTAGGTGACAAATTTTGGATGACAAATATGGTTTCCGCATGCAAAAAAATTCCAAGTCCCTGAGATATTTAATAAAATTCGATATTCGAAAGGTGTGACACGCGGTGATAAATACACTACCCCTGATAACCCAAACCCTAACCCCCCTGTCGGCATAGGATAAGAATCTGTTACCCTACGCACAGGTTAAATTTCCCCAAATCTTTATTCAATAATAGCTTGAGATCTAGTATATAAAAATGGGAAATTTTTTTTTATTTAACACCACTGGATTAGGGATATCATATAATATTTTATTAATTAAAATTGAATCCATTCTTGTACAGGAATTTTGACTCAAGCAAAATTGACCAAAATTTGAATTTCATAACCCTTAATATCTATCGATCTCAATAAATATCAATTATAAATACTAACAATTTTATATGAATTTGTAGCTAAGAATAAANTATTTTGTTTCAAACAATTGTTATAAAAAACAAAAAAAAATAAAATAAAAAGCAATCTCGGTATTTGTTGCATCAAAGAAAAGATTGATTGGATAGTATACAAAATTGAAAAAACAAATGAGAATTATAATATTTATCAATTTAAATTCCATATAAAAAATTATCATAAATAATTAAACAATTTCATTTCAATTTTTATTATTTGATTTTTTTTTTTAAAATCAATGAATTTAGTATTATTTAATCAATGGATTTGAAAATACTTAATAATAGTCAATGAATCTTTAAATGCATGTAAAATATTTGGTATTTTTGAATGTACACCACCGGCCAAAAGTATCCGACCACATGATAAATCGTTACTCACAAGATAAATCTTTAGAGGATCCTTAACCTGTGCACCCCGTACAGGTTTTTATCCTGTGCGCCTTTGCCTTTCGAATTTCATTGGTTCATAACTTTGCAGGTGATCCGATTAATTTCACGTGTAAGTTTCATGTGACAAATGTTAGGTGACAAATTTTGGATGACAAATATGGTTTCCGCATGCAAAAAAATTCCAAGTCCCTGAGATATTTAATAAAATTCGATATTCGAAAGGTGTGACACGCGGTGATAAATACACTACCCCTGATAACCCAAACCCTAACCCCCCTGTCGGCATAGGATAAGAATCTGTTACCCTACGCACAGGTTAAATTTCCCCAAATCTTTATTCAATAATAGCTTGAGATCTAGTATATAAAAATGGGAAATTTTTTTTTATTTAACACCACTGGATTAGGGATATCATATAATATTTTATTAATTAAAATTGAATCCATTCTTGTACAGGAATTTTGACTCAAGCAAAATTGACCAAAATTTGAATTTCATAACCCTTAATATCTATCGATCTCAATAAATATCAATTATAAATACTAACAATTTTATATGAATTTGTAGCTAAGAATAAAAGCTACAACTTTAATTAGAACCATATTTGATACATTTTAATGAAAAATTGAACTCTACTTAGATGTTACTAAAAATGCCCGAAAATATAAAATATAATTTAAAAAAACAATCCAGAAATAAATACCAATCATTGTTATATATTTAATTTTATTTTTTTTTACTAATGAACAAACTGAGTAATATTAATGCTATAAAACTAAAGAATCTACTATAAAAGTTTCAAATTTTTTCAATAAAAATTAAATAAATAATAATGTTGAAATTTCAACAAAATTTTTTAAAACTTTGTTAATTATTTGCTCAATTCTTAACTTTTACAGAAGACACGTAATATACCTGATAACATGACAATTTTTGCAATTTTAATTTTATTAATATTAAAATAATTACATAATTAAGTATTAAAATATAGTATTAATAAAACTTAAAGCTAGAGATATGGTATATCTGTTTCAAAATTATCAGATTTATTCCTTGACAATTAAGCAAATAATTAATTGGTAAAATCATATTTTTAGAAATTTCAGTCGTTTTTAGTAGTATCTAAGTAAAGTTCGAATTTTCATTAAAATGTATAAAATATGGTTTTAATTAAAGTTTTAGCTTTTATTCTTAGCTACAAAATAAGTAAGTTAATATTTATAAATTGATATTTATTGAGATCGATAGATATAAAGATAAAGTTTTGAAATTCGAATTTTGGTTAATTTTATTTGTCAAAATTCCTAGATTCAATTTTAATTATGATAGCCCTAATACATGGGTGTTAAATAATCCATTTTTATATGTTAGATCTCAAGTTATTATTGGATAAAAATTCACTTTGTAAGTAACGGTTTATCATGTGGTCAGATACTTTTGGCCGGTGGGTGTACAATCGCGTCGTAAATTAACGCCAATTTTTTATTAAAATAGATGTATCTATTTTTATATTATGTACATAAAGTTTTTTTTTATAACTAATTAATACTTTGTTATCCCTCCCTTTGCACCCAATTCTTTGTGTCATTTGTGTCCCCAAACTTTCTAAGAATTGATACATTAAATTTTGATCATGCCTCACTCAAAGCAGTCTTGAGCTCATCTACAATTTTGAAATTTTTTTTTGTTTCCGAATATTGTCTTTAACAATTTTCAGATGTTTTCTATGGGATTAAGGTCGGGAGAATTTTCGGGCCAATCCAACGCTTAATATTTTTTTTATCTCAACCCATTTTACGGTTTTTTTTTGTGGTATGGATTGGAGAATTATCCTTTGAAACACCAGTTTTGGATGTTATTTTTAATCATAAAAATCATTGGATAACATTCACACAGTCATAAAAAAATAAACGGATGAGAAAAACACCGAAGTAAAGAAAAAAGGGGAATAAGTTGTGAAAATATTGTACATATATTGTTAAACCGAAAAATCGGGCTTTACTTTGCGCCGCGATTGTACAATGGTAAACTACAAATTCAAGCTAACAAAATTTCCCTGACCCAGAACTCTTGTTTAATAATAATAATGATTCTCGCACTTATTATGTCGATTTTTGACAAAGAAAAAAAAAATTAAAATAAAATTTAATCAACCTCCATTTGTCAAGGTAAAATTTTTTTTTTGTTTAGAGAAATAAAAAATTCTAGACTTTTTTATTTATTATTTATAACAATAATGATTCTCACGCTTACTATTATTTTTTTTAATAATAATGATTCTCACACTTATTATGTTGATTTTTGATAAAGAAAAAAAAATAATCAACCTCCATTTGTCAAGGTAAAATTTTTTTTGTTAGAGAAATAAAAAATTCTAGATTTTTTTTATTTATTATTTATAACAATAATGATTCTCACGCTTACTATTATTTTTTTTAATAATAATGATTCTCACACTTATTATGTTGATTTTTGATAAAGAAAAAAAATAATTAACCTCCATTTGTTAATATTAAGGTAAAATTTTTTTTGTTAGAGAAATAAAAAATTCTAGATTTTTTTATTTTTAATGATAATCATTCTCACGCTATGTTAGGGAATTATTTTTTTTTGAAAAAGAAATATAAAAAATATCTCCTGATTTCTATCCATCAATCCCACTATATAAAGTAAGATTTACATCACATGGCCGTACTAATTTGAAATCTTAAAATCTATTTTTGGTATAATAAATATAAAATTTTGTTGCTACACAAAAGTAACAAGCGACTAAAAATTTTCTGCTATATATATAGCAAATAAATTTTAGTATTTTACGATTAAAAATGTTATAATTTTTCGTTACTCTCTGACTTTTATCTTTTCGGTGTCCCGTCCATTTATAAAATCGTACAAATTATACATGTAACTATAATCTGTTATTAAATACATAATCCACGATAATTTTATATTATATTTAAATATTAAACGATAAATTATATAAACTTTAAATTAAATAGGAAATGGCTACTCAAAAAATTGTTTGGAATACGAAATTTAAAAGTATTTGGGATAAATCATTCTACACCATAGACTTTAATATTCATAAAACAATTACTGAGCAAGAAAAACATCGAAAAAATGTGATTGAAAATGAATCATCTCTTACTGAAAATGAAAAGAGATTATTAATTAATGAAATTCAGAAAGGATATGATGCATTAAGAATTGGCAATAATTCTGTAGAAAAACAACAATGCAACAATTGTCTAAATTGGCATCAAGCAATCCAATATTGTGAATTTTGCATTCGTAAGTATTTAGAAAATAATTTTGGTAAATGGTCATCTGGAAATAATGAAATTGATAAATTAATTAAAGAATGTCAGCAAAAGGCTACAAAACCTGATAGAGTAATTGAATGGATAGAATATGATCGATTTGAGAATATCGAACATCTGGCAGATGGAGGATATGCTACCGTTTACACAGCAATTTTGAAGGATGGATGCTATGATAAATGGAATTCTAAAAACCAAACATTGGAAAGATTAGGAAAACAAAAGATCGTTTTGAAAAGATTGAATAAATCAAATAGTAACGTTAATAATGTGAATTGGTTTCAAGAAGTAAGTTAAATTTATATTATTGAATTTATTTTTTCAGTTTAATATTAATTGTATAATTTAAAAATTGATAGGTGACATTAAGTTTCACACTCGATAGTACTTCTGCATTTCTTGCTGCATTTTACGGGCTAACTAAAGATCCGGAAACCCAAGATTATATGTTAGTTTTAAATTATTATCAAACCGATTTAAAGCATTTTTTAAAAAATAATTATCAATCACTTACATTATTACAAAAATATAGAATTATTCTTCATGTATCAATTAGTTTAGATAAAATTCATGACCAAAAAATAATGCATAGAGATTTGCATTCAGGAAATATTCTATATACTGACTGGTATATTAGTGATTTTGGATTGAGTGGGCCAGTTGACAAACCAATAAATAGTATCTATGGGAATCTCCCATACATTCCACCTGAAATTTTACGTCAAAAAGATTATACAACAAAATCAGATGTGTATAGTTTAGGTATTATAATGTGGGAAGTGATAACTGGTGAAACTCCCTTTGGTAATCATAAATGCAATTCTAATTCTGATTTTGCGGTTGCAATAATTTGTGGATATAGACCTAAAATTTATAAAGATATTCCAGAAGAATATGCAACTTTAATGAAACAATGTTGGGATGCTTTTCCTGATAATAGACCTGTTGCATATGAAGTTTATGAAAAAATGAGATTATTAATTCAATCATTATACAATGAAAAAAATTTAAATACTCAAATAAGCAAAGATATAAAAAGCAAAATAAGTAAAGATACAAAAAGTAAAATATATAGATCACAATCTAGTAAAGTACACACATTCAACATTTCAATTCAACCTAGAAATGCTACTGATGGTAAATATATTTTATATATCTCCTTTTCTTATTGATTTTGTTTTTTCTTATTTTATTTTTAAATTTATAAAATCTTCTCCAATTCTCGGTAAAATTCTTGGATAAATTTTTGAATTTAAATTTAATTTAATTATTAATTTTTATAGAACAACAACTAGGTAAGTTAACAAATTTTTTGTTCGGATGAAATTCCTATTTAATTCACATTAAAATAATATTATATACATATTTAGCATTAAGTTTCGGAAAATTTGAATTTGAAATTTCTGAAGGTAAAATTATATTTGTTTAATAATATTTATTCTAGAACTTAATAAGATTATTTTTATGATGCAATTATAGAAATTCAACAACATTTTCTTAAAAGTATTGGAGCCAATGATTAAAATAAAGCACGTGTAATTAATATGATTCCATTATTATTTTTTTTTATTAAATGATTGCATTGTTTAATTATTTTTGTTTTTTTAGATGATCGAGAATTTGGAATTGCTGGTCCTTCAAATTCAGGCTCACAATTTCAACCTAAAAAATTTATTTATTTAAATTTATTAGAACTTTTAATATTTTCTTTATCCTTATTATTAAGTGGTTATTTTGTATTTATTTTATTATCCAGATTACAATTTCTAACCCATTTGCACGAAGATGTATTATTTACTTAACCTAACTGCTTCCATAAAAATATGGATTCTTATAATTCTTATAAAGTTTCAACGGACTATAATAATTAATAAAAGTTAATAAATTAAAAAAAAATGAAAAATTGTGACCCAAAATTTTTAAACTGATGGTATTGAAAGAAGAAAATTTTTGTACTTTTAGAATAAAATCTAAGTGGGATTTTAATCGATTCTCTTTGTCATTTTTTTTGTGATTTTTTCATTCGTATGTTTCACCTTAATTCTTTTATTTCATTTTACATTTTTTAATAAATAATTTTTAGATTTAAAAAATAATCATGTATATATATTTACATAGTTTGTTCATTTTCTATAATATTAGTGTTGATTTTATTGAAGGAAAAAGAACTTGTTTAAATCAAAGTCAACTACTCTTTCAAAAATATAAATGTCATTAAAATGATCATATACGTTCACAATTTCATTTCATTTTAGGGCTCCTATTCTTATGCTAGAGAAAACGGTTAAAAAAATAAAATATGCTCGATTTGATAATACATTTACTGGTGTTGGCTTTTCACATGATGATTTTACTATAAACTTCATTATTAATGCAACTTTAATATAATTTCAATATTTGAGATTAATGTTGAGTTTATTAATAATATATCCGTCTTCCTTTCTTTTTGCTCATTCGTTTGATAACGCTACGCGAAAATATTTTGTTCTTTAATTTCGGAAAATGTTAGAAAATGTTTCTGCTATTTTGATTTTTAGAATAAGTATCTGGGTTTGAAGATTTTCTCTTTAGCTTTTGAAATCTGAGACCAGAGTTTGTACAGTTTGGGACAGAAACACTGATTGCTGTTTTTCTTTTTTTTGCAAATAAATTTCAAACATAGATTTATTTAGAAAAATTCCGGTTTATCTCTAAAATGTGAAAGTTATCATTTACACTATTAAGCAAGTTGTCCAGAAACAATGACCTTGTCCTTGACCTCTAGTTTATGCATGAAATTATTTTTTAAATGTCAGTTTCTTTTTTTGATTAGCCAATTAATTNCAAAGTCAACTACTCTTTCAAAAATATAAATGTCATTAAAATGATCATATACGTTCACAATTTCATTTCATTTTAGGGCTCCTATTCTTATGCTAGAGAAAACGGTTAAAAAAATAAAATATGCTCGATTTGATAATACATTTACTGGTGTTGGCTTTTCACATGATGATTTTACTATAAACTTCATTATTAATGCAACTTTAATATAATTTCAATATTTGAGATTAATGTTGAGTTTATTAATAATATATCCGTCTTCCTTTCTTTTTGCTCATTCGTTTGATAACGCTACGCGAAAATATTTTGTTCTTTAATTTCGGAAAATGTTAGAAAATGTTTCTGCTATTTTGATTTTTAGAATAAGTATCTGGGTTTGAAGATTTTCTCTTTAGCTTTTGAAATCTGAGACCAGAGTTTGTACAGTTTGGGACAGAAACACTGATTGCTGTTTTTCTTTTTTTTGCAAATAAATTTCAAACATAGATTTATTTAGAAAAATTCCGGTTTATCTCTAAAATGTGAAAGTTATCATTTACACTATTAAGCAAGTTGTCCAGAAACAATGACCTTGTCCTTGACCTCTAGTTTATGCATGAAATTATTTTTTAAATGTCAGTTTCTTTTTTTGATTAGCCAATTAATTTTGATTGAATTGACAAAATAAAATAAAAATCTTGATTAATATTCCTTACCATATTTGCCATCTACCATTTGAAATTTGCGATGACTAACATAATTTCATTTTTAAATGAAATTATTTTTTAAATTTCAATTATTTTGATCGAATTAAATAAACAAAGTCTCACTTAATAGGGAAGTAACGCAGTACACTATCACTAAAATTATAAATTTACTCTTTTTTTCAAATCAAATTTTTAACAAAAACCTTTCTGTCTATTAATCGTAATTAAAATGAACAAGTATCAAATAATTCAATATTATTATCAGTAAACTCCATTCACAATAATCACTGCCTCACAAATGCCCACAATTACTTCTGATCAAACTGGCGTTATGATTACTGAGAATGAACAAAGGGTAAGAATTATTGATATAAAAAACGTAATAAAAAAATAATATTTTAAAAGAATAAAATAACTTACATAATTTGGAAGGTAAGAGCTTTTCACGATTGCAGAAATAACTGCTATTAGTGTCATTATCAAAAAATAAGTAATTTGTAATAGTATTTAGTGTATTAATTAGTTTTGTTTATAAATTAGGTTGACCAAGAAGGAGATAATAGCATTACTCAAGCGTTGATCATCCTAAGCCTTCACATATGTCATTAAATGGTCAAGTTATTTTGACTGCTCCTAATTAGAAACGTCAGTGAAATGAAATATGTATGTGGATTTCCAAAACTTATCCATTCTATAAGATGAAAAATGAAGGATTTATATTGACTATCAGATGAAAGAAATAAAGGCATCGTTAGGGAAACAATCAGCTCCTTCAGTAATGGAACGGTTGAAATCCAACAAACGGAAGTTCCAAAACTGACTTCTCCTTCTCAAGAATCGTCAACAAATCAACTCCAATATCCACGACTATCCACCTCTTCTCCAAATTTTATTAATGGTTCTAACACAATCAATTTCTGGTTCTATACACCTCGCCAATCTGAAATAGCATACAATACAATAATAAGGTACATTCATACCTTAATACTACTGAAGCAAGCAATAGTTCTCCACCGGCCCATGCAATGTTAATATGGTTAAGGTTGAGAATATCTAAGAGAATGGGATCTTGGATTACGAAATTTAAGAAACTGAAGCAAACAAAATAGAAATTCCAATTTGGGAACTGCTAATAATTTATGGTTTAGCGCCTATTATTTTCGGACGAAATCTTTCCTTTTTCCCGAAAAAGCTAAGAAAATTTTCAGATAATTTTATCTATTTAATAGTAATTGTTGCGGTGATTCTATAGACCCTTTTACCAAAAAATAATTCCAAAACGAAAATAAAAAAAAATATACAAATTGAATTTTTTCCCGAAAAGAGTGATTTTTATTAAAAAATCTCTATTTCATTTAATAACTTGTGTGACTAACATAACAATATATAAGTACATGTGTTGTCGCACTTACAATATATGTATAACATATTGGCGTTATTTCATTCATTTTAATTTGAATTGTTAATCATCATGTCTCAAGGAAAGATGAACAAAAAAGAATGGGAGACCTGGATGGATAATTTAATTATTGAAAAAATTATTCAAAAAGAAAATATCCCATTTTATCAATACTCCGAATTTCAGAATGTAAAATTTATTACTGCCAATATTTTTATTGCCACTTTTAAAAGTTCTCAAAAAACTGTCACTCTTAAATGTATTTCTTTGAACGATAAATTTACACTGGACAATTTAATAAATGAAGTGAGTTAAATTAAATTATTAATCCTATGGCTTGAATTTGCGGTTAATATTTTCTATTTTCACTATTTTAAATTGAAAAAGATTAAAAGATATCGAAAATTAGAAATTCATGATAATATTCTTAAATTTTATGGAATCGTTAAACAAGGTAAAAATATTTAAATATTATGCTTAATGTATTATTAATTACTCACATATTTATTTAAAATTATTTTTATTTTATAGAGAATACAAATAATTATATGATTGTCCTCGAATATGTTAATGGAGATTCTCTTCGTCAATATTTGAAAACCAATTTCCAAAAAATGGATTGGAATGTAAAATTAAATCTCGCAAAACAAATTGCAAATATTTTGATGCATTTGCATTCCAATGATATAATTCATGATGGAATATTGGTGATTATTTTCTTATTTAAAAAGAAATTTCTCAAATGAATTATTTTTAATTTTATTTAATTTTGCTATTATTTAATTAGAACTCTGAAAATATTCATATTCATAATGGGATCATTAAATTTAATGTTTTTGGATTAACAAAAATTGTTTCCGATTCTTTAAGTTTCCTTCCAAATAATCTTGGTCCAATACAATACATGGATCCTCAACATAAACTCTTTAAAAATAAGAGTTCTGATATTTTTGGTCTAGGAATTATTCTTTGGGAGATTTCTAGTGGTAGTCCTCCTTTTGAAATGGATTCCTCATTAAATGTTGATTTATTAAATGATATTGTAAAAGGAAAAAGAGAAATGACCATACCTGGAACACCTCATAAATACAAGGAAATATATTCTGGTATAAATTTAACTAACCTATTAAAATCATTTATATTGTTTGCATAATAAAATATTAATATTTTTGACAGATTGCTGGAAACACAGTGGAAACTCGCGACCAGATATTTCTCAAGTTGTTAAAAATCTTTCTGAAATAATTATCTCTGATGCAAGCAGTGAATTTGGTACATCTCAATCACAACCTTATAATGTCACAGATGTTAAATTGGAAATTTTAAATATGTAAGTAATTTTTTTAATGTTTTTTATATTTATTTAAATCTTCAAAAACATTTATTAAATATAAATTTCTTATTTTTTATTAAGACAAAATGAAAAATTTGAAATTAGACCTCATTCTCCTTTTTTTGATGTCACAACTAAAGTTAATGTGTTTATTAAGGATTTATTTGATCTTCACATTGATTTGTCCAATAGTCAGTTTCGACAGATTCGACCAATTTTGCTTAAAAATCATATTAGAGAACATAAAAAGAATCCGGTTGAAATTTTTTCTAAAATGATTAGTCATCCATATTATCATTGGTTTACTAGCTTGATAGGATTTTTTTACCAGTATGGTATTGGGACTGTTGCTGATTATCAAATGGCATTTAAATTCTTTAATTTAGGTTTCAATCAAATAATTGATACCTCCTCTTCTAATTCCTCACTTTTAAGGAAACTATACAATATCAACAAAGAAATTAGTACCATATCTCTTGCAAATATGCATTTCGATGGTCTAGGTGTTGAAGTGGATACAAAAAAAGCTTTCCAGATTTTTCATAAACTTGCTAATAAAGGGTCTCTTATGGCTTTGAATAACTTAGGATATTGTTATAATAATGGGTCTGGTGTTGAAAAAAACGAAGAAAAAGCATTTAAATTATATTTAAAATCTGCTGAAAAGGGCTTTATTTTAGCACAATTTAATGTTGGTTGGTGTTATGAAAATGGAATAGGAATAACAAAAGATGAAGCTAAAGGGTTTCAATGGGTTATGAAATCTGCTCGTGCTGGAAATATTAATGCGATGTGCAATGTCGGTCATAGATATGACAATGGTATAGGTGTGTGTAAAGATGAAAAAGAAGCATTTAACTGGTATCTGAAGGCTGCTGAAAAAGAACATTATACAGCTCAGTATAATTTAGGATGGTGTTATAAAGATGGCGATGGAATTAATAGGGATTATAAGAAAGCATTCGAATGGTTTAAAAAAGCCGCAGAAAATAATTTTGCTGATAGCCAATATATGCTTGGAAAATTCTTTTATGAAGGAAATGGAACTAAGAAAGATATCGTAAATTCTATCTACTGGTTAAATAGAGCAAAGGAAAATGGAGAAACAGATAATGAATTATTATTAGAAGAAATATTCAGTAATATGATATAATAAAAAAAAACATTTTCAATTTTTTATTTCTTTCACCAAAGTTTTGGCTGAATATATTTTTCGAATACATAATTGGATATATTCATTGTATTTAAAATATTTGATAATTATTATGTTCAAACAAAAATGGAAAATGAAATATGGTGAAATTTATTTAGTATATCTTTGTTTCATTTCATTAGAAATATGCTATTTTTTTTAAAAATATTCGTATTTATTATATTTCAAGATTAGCACGTACCCGTTTACCACGTAATCCTATAGATATAAGAAACAAAAAAAACCAAACGAGCAGCAAAAGCGAGACAGTTTAACAGGAAAACTTGCACTCGATTCAGGTTCGGATTTTATCCCCTTTACCTGTCAAATTAATATGAACTAAAACAGCCGAAATACCAAAGAAACGTGTGAAACATACAAGAAATTTCAAAAGTTGTCGAAAAATATGACCTTTGGGTAAGGAGCACATTCAACTTTATCAATTAAAAACTTTTTTTCAAAAGTTAAAACGTAAATAATGTCTTATCTGAAGATAGACAATAATGACATTGATTATGATAACGAAAGTATTGACAAAGATAATAATAAAAATGACGATGATGATGGTAACAATGATAATAAAAATAATGATGGTGAAGTGACGATGATAATAATGATAGCGAAGATGATTATAATGGTGACGAAGAAGGTGGTAATAATGATTATAATAAAGATGGTGATGGCGAAATATAATGATGGTGATAGCAAATGATGAAGGTGATAATAATGATGATAATAAAAATGATGGCAAAGGTAGAATAATAATGATTATAATGAAGATAATAATAATGGTAATATTAATAAAGATGTAATTAATAATAACATCAATGTAACATCAATGATGACGGATACAAAAAAGCTTTTCAGATTTACTATAAACTTGCAGATGAAGGATCTACTATATCTTAAAATTCTATAACGCAGTGTTATGATGAAGAAAAGGTTTAATTATATTTGAAATCTGTGTTATATAAATGGAAGTAAGTGATGAAGTTAAAGGTATCCAATTGCATTTAAAATCTGCTCTTTCTGGAAATGTTGAAGCAATGTGGAATATCGAGTTACAACAATGGTATAGATGAAAAGGAAGCATTTGAAGGTAGCCAAAAAAGAAATTATATGGCTCAGCATAATTTAGGATGATGTAATAAATATGATAGAGATATAAGAAAGCATTTGAATGGTTTAAAAAAGTTGTGAAATGATTATTCCAATAGCCAATAAATGTTTGAAAATTGCAGTTATGATGGATGTGGAACTAAAGGAAACATTGCAAAAGCTGTTGGTTATATTGTGGCGAAGTAAATTGGTAATCAGGTGAAATGTCATGGGGGATAACATTTTGTGACACTAGATGAACTTTCAGGTGATTGTCATCCTTGTACGAGGATGAAGGATGAATAATGTTGTGTGAGGATGAAGGATATCATATGAGGATGAAGGATGAATAATGTTGTGTGAGGATGAAGGATATCATACGAGGATGAAGGATATCGTGCAAGGATGAAGGATGACGCACAAAGGATGAAGTATGAAGTACAAAGATGAAGTATAAACAAAAGAGAAAGTATAAATACGACTGTTGTCACGAGTTAGTTCACAGTCAGTTAGTTCAGTAACTCAATACTTAATTATAATTAATTAATAATTAGAAATAATTCAGAATAATTCGAAATACTTTAATAAATATTATATAGAAAAGTAAACTTCATTCAGGAACAGGAAAGATACATCACGCTGTAATATTTCTGTTGTTAAATGATACTTTACTTTTAAAACATTATATTTTATATTTTAATAAACTTATATTTTGTGTCGTAATATTGTGAAATATTATTAAATATTGTTTGATACTGCGTTACTACTTTTACTCCACCTTACTCACTGTGCCTTCATGATTAATTTGATTATTATTTAATTATTATTATTATTTATTATATATTTATTATCTGTTTCGAGATAGGCAAGTTTAGATCGATTGATTGCTTGACCTACTGGCAGATAGAGTGTATTATTATTTGTTTGTGTGATGCAAACTGTGAGACTGATTTGAGAAATTGTTCGAAATACTCTGCACTCCTGTGACTATACATGTTCCCAAAATTGATTTTGGATTTTTGAGGTATTTCAACTTTTTGAGATTTATGCAGAATCTATTCTATATATGGAAGTAAAAAAAGTATCCAGTTATGTGTATCTTCAATCAAAGAATAAATCTGGGTGGTCAAAAAATTTCGGGTTTTAAGTAAAATAATTTCGTCTTCTATGAAAAACTATTTCGACTTTTTTCCCCAAAATTGCAATTTCGGGGCCCCAAAATAATTTTGCGTGCAAGTATACCTGTGACAATATAACGATGTAATAGTTAAAAATAAACAAATTTTTAATTAAATATTTCTTTTACTATATTTCAATTATTTTAATTTGCAATCAATATAATCTTTATCTTATTGGAAACATAAATTTGTTTTTTAAACATTTATATTGATATTAAAGTAAAATAAAAGTCTTATTAAATTAGTAAATAATGTCAACGAAATTTAACAAATTAATTAATCATCAAGTCGCAAAGTGGAAAAATGCAATATTATGTTAGAAAAATACAATATTATGTTAGAAAAATGACATTGTACATTTTCTGGATTTAAACATGAATAAAGTACTTCACATTTTATTTATTACCACTAATAAATAATTGCAAATATTTAAGCAATAAAATGAAAAACAATAAATTTATAGGTATGTATTTTTTTAAAAATATCGAAAGAATAAATAAATTTTCAGTTTATAATGAAATTTATTTTGATAATTGTGCATTGAATTTATTGTCATTTAAAAAAATCTTGAGCAAAAAGATCTTCCATTCATCAAATCTTTAATAATTAATTTGTAACAAGAAAGATTTATCATTCATATTTTTATTAAGTTAAAACTTGTTTCAAACTACTACTAATAATAACAAAATAAATATATATATATAATTAGTAATACATTCATTAAAACTGACTAAAAACCTAATCTAATTATTTATTTTGCTATGTTTTATTTTATTATTATATTTTATGTTATTTTAGATTAGATTAGATTGATAATCTCAGGCGAAGTATTATAGAAAAAGAAAATAGCTGAATAAAATATATAAAAAAAAGAAAAGAGTAATCAGGAATGAAAATATTCTCACAACATTCGATTCTTTTAAAATAGATAGAAATCAATATGTATTATGCGTGTATTTATTTATTATTATACTATATTATATTATATTTATATTTATATTTTGCCGCCAAGTCTACCAAAGGCATGATCTTGAACATAATAATATCAGCATAATTTTCTTTTATTTTTTAAATATGATTATATTTCATCATAAACATTAATGTATTATTTTTTCCAATAAAATGAAAAGAAAAAGAAAAAATAGATGAGAGAGATAGATAACAATATTAAGATTTAACATATGCATATAAGAAGTGGTATTTCTTTTTTCTAAAAAAATAAAGTAGTTGTTTCTTTATTTTTTTCTCTATTGTCATTTTTTTTTATCAGAATTCTATATATTCCATTATATTATATGCAAAAACAATCTAATTTTTTTAATATACGGAATAAACACACTATATTTAGGATAAAATAATTTTATTTAAATATGTAATATGATATGATTTAACCTATTATATATCATTTTTTATAAACAAATAAATAAATGTCAAATATTATTTATAAGATAATTAGAAATTGATACGGTGCGGTGCTATATTAGTGGANACTTGTTTCAAACTACTACTAATAATAACAAAATAAATATATATATATAATTAGTAATACATTCATTAAAACTGACTAAAAACCTAATCTAATTATTTATTTTGCTATGTTTTATTTTATTATTATATTTTATGTTATTTTAGATTAGATTAGATTGATAATCTCAGGCGAAGTATTATAGAAAAAGAAAATAGCTGAATAAAATATATAAAAAAAAGAAAAGAGTAATCAGGAATGAAAATATTCTCACAACATTCGATTCTTTTAAAATAGATAGAAATCAATATGTATTATGCGTGTATTTATTTATTATTATACTATATTATATTATATTTATATTTATATTTTGCCGCCAAGTCTACCAAAGGCATGATCTTGAACATAATAATATCAGCATAATTTTCTTTTATTTTTTAAATATGATTATATTTCATCATAAACATTAATGTATTATTTTTTCCAATAAAATGAAAAGAAAAAGAAAAAATAGATGAGAGAGATAGATAACAATATTAAGATTTAACATATGCATATAAGAAGTGGTATTTCTTTTTTCTAAAAAAATAAAGTAGTTGTTTCTTTATTTTTTTCTCTATTGTCATTTTTTTTTATCAGAATTCTATATATTCCATTATATTATATGCAAAAACAATCTAATTTTTTTAATATACGGAATAAACACACTATATTTAGGATAAAATAATTTTATTTAAATATGTAATATGATATGATTTAACCTATTATATATCATTTTTTATAAACAAATAAATAAATGTCAAATATTATTTATAAGATAATTAGAAATTGATACGGTGCGGTGCTATATTAGTGGAAAAAAACATTTATAAGATTATTATTTATTGATATATTTGTTTTATTTGTTTTTATCATTTGTAATGTTCTTTTGCTGTTCTTTGTTTTTTGTGTAAGCAAATTTATAAATGTACGATACATAATATATAAGATGTAAGTTTCTATTTTTAGAACTTATAAATAAAATAAGATATTTATTCACTAAATGCTTAAGGCGCACATACCCATTTAATATTATATCTAATATATACAAATTTTTTTTTACTTTGAGTGATGATGTAAAATTATTCAGCAAGTCTGAAATTATTTAATATTAATTTCACGAATCTTGTTTACAAATAATATATTTGGAGTTGCTTAATCACATGGAATGAAAATATTTCTGGTAGTGGACTTTTTTTATGTTATTAATTTTTTAATTTTTCTTAAAGAAATTATTTTTCATTCATCATAAAACAATTCTTTGTTGTTTTAAGAAGCACATAAAAACACATGTTTGTCATTCTTTGTTATGTTCATGATGACAAAAAATATTATTTTTTTTTTGTTTTTACAAAATATAGTTTATATTTGAAAAATAATCCTCATTCAAACTTTGATCAAACTTCGATCAAAATTTGTTAATAGTAAATATAAATATAAATATGTGATATATTATATATAAATGCTAATAATAAATTTCAAATCTCTTGCCAAACTATAATAATATCATCACCCAATAAAACCAAATAATAATACAAAAACAAAACCTCCCAAAAAAATGAAATAAAAAAATAATCAAATATATACATATATATAATAATAAAAGTCATTTGTACAAAAAAAATGAGTATAAACATAAATTGAAAATATATAAAAAAACCTTTTTTTATAATACATGTGTGGAAAAAATAACATATAGGCATGAAGAAAAAGATATAAAAAAATGTATATAAAATTGATTGGAAAAAAGATAAAAGTAGTAAAATGATGAAAAATAAAATTGACTGTCGGTTTAAATGTATAAAATAAAGGATAAAGAAATGATTGAGTGGAAATAAGGTAAGCGGATTATTAGAAATTTCATAAAATAAGTTTTATTAGATTTAATAAAATGATTTAATTTTTCGAAAAAAGATGGATATTTAAATAAAAATAAATCTAAATAATATGTTTTTATATAATCAAAGTGGTTGTGTTTGCGAAAAATGATCATATCATACATAATTAAGTATAATAATATATTCACCGTAGCATATTTGTGTGCGTGTAAATTTCTAAAATAATTAAGAATATAAAATTCACAATGAATTGATTAAAGGTTTTCTTTCTATAACACGTTAAAAAAAATCAAATAAAATATATATGTAAATTTACACATACTTTTATATTGAATATTTAGATAATACAGTAAGTTCATTAATTTTAATTTAATGAGATTTTACTCTCTGTCCAAGATTAACGTATTCTGATTTTTCTTGCGTTGTGGAATTTTTCCATAAGTGATCTGCAGCTTTGCGAATAAGGGTAACATTAAATTCTCCTATTCTCTTGCATTCTTTTGTAACGGAATATCTAAATATCATATAGGCATGGCATCTGTTATGGTCTCGCATATGCTTCTTAGAATTGAAAAAGTTTAATACTTCTTCAATTTCGGGAGGTGGATGTATATTATTTCTGTTTATGTTTGCAAGTAACGTGTCGTTGCTCATTTTTAGAAATTTTATACGAAAATTTGTTATATTTTTATAAAGATGATTAACCGTATTTATATTATTTATATTTTTTATATGTCTTTGATGTTTGATTTATGGTTTCTAAATTGTTAGAAGTTTGGTTTGTTTGTTCTTTTTGTTAAAGTTTTTAAAAATATTTTATTGTTATTGTTGTTGAAGTGGATAGTGGGGTATTTATATTTATTTTTACCATTTTAGAAATGGGATCGCCCACAGCAAAAAGTGGTTCTCGGCTCATTAATATTTCCAATAGGTTAATATATAATTATGAAATCTTAAGTATATTGCAAAAATTTAAATAAAGCTATTTAAATTTACATAATCTATGAATATAAATAAATTAAATTATTAAAAGTATTACTATTAATTTAATTTCAAAATTTATCTCTCGATCGTAAAATTTAAATAGTATATAATTGAATCAGGTGTGTCACTTTCATATTTTGTTACTAATTTATGATTAATAATTTTTAATTTTTTCTTGGCGACATAATTCAATAAGTAATTTCAATTAAAAATTTTAATGGAATTTTCCAGGCTTGAAAATAATTGTTCTCTAGAAAACTGTAAACATCTCGGGATTACGAGATTAGAATTATACTAAAATGGAAAACAATCGGTATTTTATCTTTATTTAGCGTCAAAAAGTATTATTTTAAATATTTAAATGTATTAATATAAATAAGTCTTTAATAGAATAATATATGGTAGATTTGACTGATAATCATTTCTTTGTTGTGTTAAAAACTTGGCCAAAGAATTACAAATAAGGGAATTGTTTGTATAAAAAACTACGAACCTTTCTTTTTTATAAATAAACTAGATATTTTGGATTTGGCGACTTCGTCGCTATCATGTAATTAAAATTTATTCATAAAATACATTAAATTAAAATAAAAGGTTATGTATAAATAATAAATATTTGAATCACAGATTTTATTTAATTCAAATGACTTTATATTTAATAATTCAAAGAGAAATAAAAAAAAAAGAAGGAAATGATGTTTATTATTAAATGAAAAATGAATCAAAAAAAATTTGAGTTTAAATTTTATAACTGGTAAAAATTGTTACAATATAATGATAGACATAATTATTATTTATATTTATTTCATGCGTATGTGGCAAATTATATAAATTCTATAAATTATATATACATTTTGCGAAGGCAGATAATAAATAAATAAAAATAATTGGCTTATATTATTTATTATTTCCTTTTTTCTTTTCGTGAAGGTGTTGTGGTATTTTGTTTATTAAAAAAAATTTTAAAAAAATAAATATATATATTTTAACAAAGTAGATAGTAAATAAATAAAAATAATTGGTTTATTATTTCTTTTTCTCTTTTCCATAATATTTTTGATTATTAAAAAAATTTTTAAAAAATAAACATATATATATTGTGAAGGTAGATAATAAATAATAATAAATAATAAATATTTGAATCACAGATTTTATTTAATTCATATGACTTTATATTTAATAATTCAAAGAATAAAAAAAAAAGAAGAAAATGATGTTTTATTAAAAGAAAATGAATCAAAAAAAAAAATTTAAGTTTCATTTATATTTTATTTCTCCAGGATAACTGTTACAATTGATATAATGATGATGATAAAACACAATGGAAAATCATTATTATATATTTCTATTTATTTATGTGGTAAATAATAAATACATAAAAATAATTGGCTTATATTATTTGTTATTTCCTTTTTAAAAAAATTTTTAAAAAATAAATATATGTGTATATCTCGCGAAGGTAATAATAAATAAATAAAAATAATTGGCTTATATTATTTCCTTTTCTCTTTCCTGTAAAGGTGTTGTGATATTTTGTTTATTAAAAAAAATAAATATTCATAAAGGTAGATAGTAAATAAATAAAAATAATTGGTTTATTATTTCTTTTTCTCTTTTCCATAATATTTTTGATTATTAAAAAAATTTTTAAAAAATAAACATATATATATTGTGAAGGTAGATAATAAATAATAATAAATAATAAATATTTGAATCACAGATTTTATTTAATTCATATGACTTTATATTTAATAATTCAAAGAATAAAAAAAAAAGAAGAAAATGATGTTTTATTAAAAGAAAATGAATCAAAAAAAAAAATTTAAGTTTCATTTATATTTTATTTCTCCAGGATAACTGTTACAATTGATATAATGATGATGATAAAACACAATGGAAAATCATTATTATATATTTCTATTTATTTATGTGGTGAATAATAAATACATAAAAATAATTGGCTTATATTATTTGTTATTTCCTTTTTAAAAAAATTTTTAAAAAATAAATATATGTGTATATCTCGCGAAGGTAATAATAAATAAATAAAAATAATTGGCTTATATTATTTCCTTTTCTCTTTCCTGTAAAGGTGTTGTGATATTTTGTTTATTAAAAAAAATAAATATTCATAAAGGTAGATAGTAAATAAATAAAAATAATTGGTTATTATTTCCTTTCTGCTTGTCCATAATATTTTTGTTAAAAAAATAAATAGTAATAAACAATAAATAATAAATATTTGAACTGAGGATTNAAAAAAAATTTATCGAAATTGTTAGTGATTCAGTTTATATATACTACATTTATTTATTAATCACATGAAAAAAAATGAACATTTTATTTATTTATTGCATAAATGAATGGTTAGTTATTTAAATTAAAAAAATGTATTAAAAATTGTTAGCAATCCAATTTCCATATGCCGCATTTATAATTGTGTGAAAAAAAATTTTTTTTTGTTGAAAAAAATTATTTTTTTTTTAGTGAAAAAAATTGACTTTTAGACGTATTTAAATAAATTTTATTCAATGATCCTCCTCGCCCCAATTTTTTTTGTTTTTATTTAGTAATAATGAGCCTTGTGCTTATTATTTACTCTCATGCTTATTATTTATTATTTATTTATAATAATAATTTATTTATTATTATTATTTTTTATTTTATTTTATAAATATTGATTCTCGTGCTTCTTATCTCATGATTTGTTGTTGTTTTTTTTGTATTTGACAAAGAAAAAAAAATAATATTTAATCAACCTCCGTTCGTTGAGGTAAAATTTTTTCCTCCTATTTCTACCTCCTAATTTTAATTATAATTTAATATTAATATTAATATTAATATTAATATTAAAATTAGAATTAGAATTTATAAAAAATAGAAGGTGTGGGAATACTATATTAGGGAATTTTTTTTTTGAAAAGGAAATTGTTTACATAGCACCACTTTCTTAATTCGAACAAAATCTACATTAAAAATAAAAATCATAAATAAAAAAAATCACCGGATTTTTGTTGTACAACCATTCATTATCTTATATACTGTAATAATAAATAAAAATGTATATTTCTTTTTTTATAAATAAAAAAATATATTTTTAGATTTTTGATGATCTACTATATACATGTCGTCAAAACTATTGAATTGAGTCAGACGCAATTAAAATTGAGAAAAATTGGAGTTGAGTCAAGGCAAATTTTGATTTTTACTAGTACTAGTGATTGACGCAATTAAAAATTGAAATTTTAAGTGTTGAGTCAAGGTCAAATTAGTTTTGACGATATGTATAATCTACTAATACTTTTTTAACACTAAAAATGGATCATCGAAATTGATATTACCAAAAACTTTTTATTTTAGAAAAAAAAAATATATTCATTTTTATTACCTAAAAAACAGATAAACAAATAAATAAATTTATTTAAGAGAGTTATTATTTTATAAAAAAAAAAAAATTATTATTCATTTTTTTCTAATTTTGAAATTGATATTTTTAGAAAAAAATAAAATTATTACTAAAAAAAACAGGTGAACTAATAAATAAATTATTTTAGAGAATTATTATTTCTAAAATGGTAAAACAGATTTTATTTTAGAAAATTATTATTCATTTTTCTCTAAATTTCTAAAAAAAATAAATGATATTTTTATTTAAACTGTTATTTATTACTAAAAAAAAAAATCATGTGAAATTATATTTTGAGACCTGATTATTTTAGAGAATTATTCATTTCTTATTTGTATTTTAATTATTTTTTTCTAAACAATAAAATAGATTTTTTTTTTTTTGGAAAATTATGCAATAAAGTGCACAAATCATTTGTAGTCTTCTAGATAAAAGATCAATTACACATTAAAAAAACAAATCATTATATATCTTAATAAAAAAAGTTTTTTTATTTATTTTTTTTTTTTTTTGGAAAATTATGCAATAAAGTGCACAAATCATTTGTAGTCTTCTAGATAAAAGATCAATTACACATTAAAAAAACAAATCATTATATATCTTAATAAAAAAAGTTTTTTTATTTATTTTTTTTTTTTTTTGAAAAAAAAATAAATTTTTAAACATTTTAATTTTGAACTGAAGTTAATACTAAACAAAAAAAAATCATTAATTAAATCCATTAAAAAAAACTTTACATATCTAAAATATTATTCAAAATAAACATTTTTTTTTTTAAAAAAATGTCATTTAAATTAACTACTATTTGTTCGATTGATTCAATTGTTAGCACTAAAGAAACAAACAATTTCACAGTTATTGAAGCTAATGCTATTACAAGAGTGGAAAAAAACAACAATAACATATATGGTACTTTTAATTTCTATTTAACTGCATTTTATAATAAAAATTCATCAATACCTTCATTTGTTGATAAGATAATAGAAGGTATGATTTATGAAATATCTGGGAAAGTTAATCTAACTGAATTTTTAAAAAACAAATGAAATAAAAGTAAGTTTTTTATATTTTTGTATTAATTTTAGTCATTATAATAATAAATTTATAATAATATTATTAAATTATAAATATTTGTTGTCTCAGCAAAGAAAACCAAAATTTCAATTCAAAATTTGCATATAAGTGCACTAAACATCTATCTGACTGGTATGATATCAAAAATCAAAAAACAAATGAAATTTGTCATATTGAAATAAAAGTCAAAGAGTGGATAAATGGTTCAGAGGATAAAGAATACCAAATAAATTGTAGATTTTTAAATATTGATCAAAGGTTGTAAATATTGATCCTGATAGTAAGATTATTGTTGATATTTTGGATATTAATTATTTACCAGGTTATCAACAAAAACACCTATGAAATCAACAGCACAATCATCAACAACCTATAACTGGAATAACTCAGAAGAAAATTATAGAAAATTGATTTCAAAAATAATTGATAAACATAATGAAGAAAATTTAGTATTAGGTAGTAATAATAATGAAGATAATAATACTAAAAACACTATTGTCGAGACCAGTAATGATGATGGTGATAATTTTATTATTGCCACTAAAAGTGAACCAAATAATAATAATAATAAAAGGAAAAGTAACAATAAAGTATCTAATACAAAAAAAAGAATCATTACACAGTCAAAAAAAATTGATAATGAATCTTAAAAATTTGTTTGTTTATTATTATTATTTATTTTTTTAAATTTACATTATTTTATTTTTCATTATTTATTTTATTTATTCTTTAATATATATTTTATTTTTGGTATTTGAAAAATTTGTAATTTTTTCTTTTTTTAATTTTTAACCATATTTTTTTGATAAAAATAAAACAAACAAAAAAAAAAGTGAAAATATAAATATTCATTATTTTTTTCTTCTGAAAAAAAATTTATTAAAAAAACAATTAAAAAAATTATTTATTATTAACTATAAAATGAGTCATTATTTATACAATATATTTGAAGTAAATATACCAGAAAAATGTATGAATGAATTTTCAATAAATAATGCACAGATTCAAAATCTTTTTGAAAATCAAAACTCTACTAATAATCAAACAAACACAGCATATGTTGCTTTTATTCGTTTCTCTTTATAGGATAACATTCAAATTCCTACTCTTTCAAAATCTGCATTCATTATAGATCAGAAGATGGTTAAAGAATACCAGCGCCTTGAAAATTAATCATTAATAATGTAATAAAAAATAATAATAAATAAATATTAATAAATCAGTTTTTGTAATAAAAGTCTTGTTAATTTTAACAAAAGAAATACAAAATGGTGGTGGTGGTTATTAGTCCAATCTAGTTGTATCACTGAACGATGGTTCCAATATTATATATTTTGTAATGTTTATATCATTCACTTAACAATTTCTTTGTTATTAAAAATTTTTTCTTNTTTTTTTAAAAAAATGTCATTTAAATTAACTACTATTTGTTCGATTGATTCAATTGTTAGCACTAAAGAAACAAACAATTTCACAGTTATTGAAGCTAATGCTATTACAAGAGTGGAAAAAAACAACAATAACATATATGGTACTTTTAATTTCTATTTAACTGCATTTTATAATAAAAATTCATCAATACCTTCATTTGTTGATAAGATAATAGAAGGTATGATTTATGAAATATCTGGGAAAGTTAATCTAACTGAATTTTTAAAAAACAAATGAAATAAAAGTAAGTTTTTTATATTTTTGTATTAATTTTAGTCATTATAATAATAAATTTATAATAATATTATTAAATTATAAATATTTGTTGTCTCAGCAAAGAAAACCAAAATTTCAATTCAAAATTTGCATATAAGTGCACTAAACATCTATCTGACTGGTATGATATCAAAAATCAAAAAACAAATGAAATTTGTCATATTGAAATAAAAGTCAAAGAGTGGATAAATGGTTCAGAGGATAAAGAATACCAAATAAATTGTAGATTTTTAAATATTGATCAAAGGTTGTAAATATTGATCCTGATAGTAAGATTATTGTTGATATTTTGGATATTAATTATTTACCAGGTTATCAACAAAAACACCTATGAAATCAACAGCACAATCATCAACAACCTATAACTGGAATAACTCAGAAGAAAATTATAGAAAATTGATTTCAAAAATAATTGATAAACATAATGAAGAAAATTTAGTATTAGGTAGTAATAATAATGAAGATAATAATACTAAAAACACTATTGTCGAGACCAGTAATGATGATGGTGATAATTTTATTATTGCCACTAAAAGTGAACCAAATAATAATAATAATAAAAGGAAAAGTAACAATAAAGTATCTAATACAAAAAAAAGAATCATTACACAGTCAAAAAAAATTGATAATGAATCTTAAAAATTTGTTTGTTTATTATTATTATTTATTTTTTTAAATTTACATTATTTTATTTTTCATTATTTATTTTATTTATTCTTTAATATATATTTTATTTTTGGTATTTGAAAAATTTGTAATTTTTTCTTTTTTTAATTTTTAACCATATTTTTTTGATAAAAATAAAACAAACAAAAAAAAAAGTGAAAATATAAATATTCATTATTTTTTTCTTCTGAAAAAAAATTTATTAAAAAAACAATTAAAAAAATTATTTATTATTAACTATAAAATGAGTCATTATTTATACAATATATTTGAAGTAAATATACCAGAAAAATGTATGAATGAATTTTCAATAAATAATGCACAGATTCAAAATCTTTTTGAAAATCAAAACTCTACTAATAATCAAACAAACACAGCATATGTTGCTTTTATTCGTTTCTCTTTATAGGATAACATTCAAATTCCTACTCTTTCAAAATCTGCATTCATTATAGATCAGAAGATGGTTAAAGAATACCAGCGCCTTGAAAATTAATCATTAATAATGTAATAAAAAATAATAATAAATAAATATTAATAAATCAGTTTTTGTAATAAAAGTCTTGTTAATTTTAACAAAAGAAATACAAAATGGTGGTGGTGGTTATTAGTCCAATCTAGTTGTATCACTGAACGATGGTTCCAATATTATATATTTTGTAATGTTTATATCATTCACTTAACAATTTCTTTGTTATTAAAAATTTTTTCTTTGTTTAATACTCGGTATTCTCACTTTGTTTATAAATTTTAAATGCTATAAATAATCTTTTACTCAATAACTCTATTAGTCTCAATGTGCTATTGCAGTTATTTTAATTTGTTTGCTTATTCCTAATTTCTTATCAATTGAATCATTTTCTTATTAAAAAAAATTCGTGTAGCTTCTTCTAATATTTGAAATGTTAGTATGACATAAATTGATTTATAATTAAAGAATTTCTTAAAAACAAAATTAGTATATTAATGGTTTTTCAACTTTCACATATGAACTAAATTTCACTTAATTACTAATCCGGAGCACCACCCCAAATCTGTGTTTCCTTCTATCAATTTTTAACTTATTCAAACAAAATTTTTTTTTAAAAAAACCTTGGGATTGAGCCTAATTTCCAAACTATTCTGATATAAATTTTTTAAACTCAAATTTCCACAAAATAACTATAAACATTTTCAATTAGCCAAATTTTAGCAAAATCGCCCCTAAATTTTCAGATAAATGTCTCAAAATCTATCTATATATATGTCTAAACATATATTAACATATTCTCATAAAAAATAATTTTAAAAAATGTAGAATATTTGTTAAATTGACAAACTATTTGTAAAACCTGCAAAAATCACCTAATTTTATTTTTTTTTTTGTTTTTTAAAGTTAGATAACTCCACAGAAACAACATTTAAAAATCTAAAGGCACCTGCCCCACCATTAAATCATGTATACTGAATATGTTTACATTATTTATTTTCAAATTATTTAGTAAAAAAAAAAAATTTATTATAAAATTTACTGCTCCGATTGATCGGTGGATTAGTATATGAGAGATTTATATGGCGAAATCTAAAAAGGAAGTTATTATAAAATGCCTATCAAATTTAATAATAAAATAAAATTAGCATTAATATTAAGCTAATATATTTTATTTTAATTATTGTTATGTCAAAGTTGTTCATTTTAGATATTTTATGTAAAAATTTGTTATATTTTTATAAGGGTTACTGTTTTTATAATTTTACCTACTGTAGATTAGATGAGAAATAAAATAAAATTTGGCCAGTATTTATTTTTTTTAAAAAANTACAATATATTTGAAGTAAATATACCAGAAAAATGTATGAATGAATTTTCAATAAATAATGCACAGATTCAAAATCTTTTTGAAAATCAAAACTCTACTAATAATCAAACAAACACAGCATATGTTGCTTTTATTCGTTTCTCTTTATAGGATAACATTCAAATTCCTACTCTTTCAAAATCTGCATTCATTATAGATCAGAAGATGGTTAAAGAATACCAGCGCCTTGAAAATTAATCATTAATAATGTAATAAAAAATAATAATAAATAAATATTAATAAATCAGTTTTTGTAATAAAAGTCTTGTTAATTTTAACAAAAGAAATACAAAATGGTGGTGGTGGTTATTAGTCCAATCTAGTTGTATCACTGAACGATGGTTCCAATATTATATATTTTGTAATGTTTATATCATTCACTTAACAATTTCTTTGTTATTAAAAATTTTTTCTTTGTTTAATACTCGGTATTCTCACTTTGTTTATAAATTTTAAATGCTATAAATAATCTTTTACTCAATAACTCTATTAGTCTCAATGTGCTATTGCAGTTATTTTAATTTGTTTGCTTATTCCTAATTTCTTATCAATTGAATCATTTTCTTATTAAAAAAAATTCGTGTAGCTTCTTCTAATATTTGAAATGTTAGTATGACATAAATTGATTTATAATTAAAGAATTTCTTAAAAACAAAATTAGTATATTAATGGTTTTTCAACTTTCACATATGAACTAAATTTCACTTAATTACTAATCCGGAGCACCACCCCAAATCTGTGTTTCCTTCTATCAATTTTTAACTTATTCAAACAAAATTTTTTTTTAAAAAAACCTTGGGATTGAGCCTAATTTCCAAACTATTCTGATATAAATTTTTTAAACTCAAATTTCCACAAAATAACTATAAACATTTTCAATTAGCCAAATTTTAGCAAAATCGCCCCTAAATTTTCAGATAAATGTCTCAAAATCTATCTATATATATGTCTAAACATATATTAACATATTCTCATAAAAAATAATTTTAAAAAATGTAGAATATTTGTTAAATTGACAAACTATTTGTAAAACCTGCAAAAATCACCTAATTTTATTTTTTTTTTTGTTTTTTAAAGTTAGATAACTCCACAGAAACAACATTTAAAAATCTAAAGGCACCTGCCCCACCATTAAATCATGTATACTGAATATGTTTACATTATTTATTTTCAAATTATTTAGTAAAAAAAAAAAATTTATTATAAAATTTACTGCTCCGATTGATCGGTGGATTAGTATATGAGAGATTTATATGGCGAAATCTAAAAAGGAAGTTATTATAAAATGCCTATCAAATTTAATAATAAAATAAAATTAGCATTAATATTAAGCTAATATATTTTATTTTAATTATTGTTATGTCAAAGTTGTTCATTTTAGATATTTTATGTAAAAATTTGTTATATTTTTATAAGGGTTACTGTTTTTATAATTTTACCTACTGTAGATTAGATGAGAAATAAAATAAAATTTGGCCAGTATTTATTTTTTTTAAAAAAATCATATCTAATTGAATTTTTTATTAAAAGAAAAAAAAATTAATCGTACCGTTCTATAGAAATTTAGTAACAGATATTGAATTTTTTATTAAAAGAAAAAAAAATTAATCGTACCGTTCTATAGAAATTTAGTAACAGATTTGTGTAAATTTGTAGAGACGACGATAATTTAAAACTAACCAATTGATTTAACGGTATTACTATCTCATTACACAACTAAATCAGATATAAATAGTATAGGCATATTAATGTGGGAGATAACTAGTGAAACTCCTACTATATAATGAGATGGGGTCAAAGATCAGGAATTTCTTTAGGTTAAAATCAACAAAAAAAGAAGGTTTGCGCCATTATACTGCACACTTTCTATATTGGGTATGTTAACATCAGATGATCGACATTTAGAAGTTACATTAACATCCGAAAATTTCAAAGTAGCAAATACATTTAACAAATTTTATTTTATTTCTCATTAGTTTCATTAAGTTTAACTTATTACCTTCGATGTCATATATTATCTTTATTATATTTTATTTGGAAGGTTTTTTATATTTAATTAGAATTTTAAATTATATTATCTTATTATATAAATTTACAAATTACTAGAATATTTATATATGAAAGTGAAATTCTTGGTAAAATTTTCATCGCTATAATTTACTAATTGATTATAAAGTTTTTGTATTCAACATTTTTTTTTATAAAAAGACAGAAAAGAATTTAATACTAAAATTATTCATAAACTTTAATTGAAAAGAGGGAAAATGATTAATAGCAATCACATTTTTTTTTACATTGCCAAAGAAGTTTTTAGAAGTGATTTTTTAAAGAAATGAAAATTATTATAAATATTGAATTTGCAATAAATAAAGTTAGGAAAAAGTCTTATTCAAAGAAATATAATATTATAAAAATTATATTTACGAATAATTCTTGAGTATTAGATTTACAAAATTTTCCACGACCGGATACTTTTTGGTTCTTGTTTACTTACTTAACTTTACAAATATAATATAAAGTATTATCTTCAAATTTAATTTTAAATACATAATTTTTGCCATTATAATATATTATTCCTTTTTTTTTTAACATAAAAATATATCAAAGTTACTTTACTAAAACTTCATATTTCGAAATTAATAAAGCTGATAAAATATCTTCTTTTTAAATCTCAAAAATAAGGGTTTCAACAATTACATTAGACACATAATAATGAAAAATATAGGTTGTTATACAAAAACATATATGTTAATTACCAAAATGACACGTGTACAATGATATTAATGTTTGTTTTCGATATTTTAATTATTTTATTGGAACCATAGGACTCACATGCTAAATAAATAATAATATTAACAAACTATTACATCAACATTAAACTGCATATTTTTATTTTTAGTCCCCACATTAATTAAAGATATGAGTGTTAAATACCAAAAAGAAGTCTGCTTTCAGAAAGTTGAGAGTTACGCATATATAAAAAAATAAATACAGATATAATGGTCGAAATTTTTAACATTACATTTATTTATTTATTTTTCGACAATAAAGAGTCACATGAGCAAATATAAAAGAATTTTAATTTTTTTTTGCATTTTTGTTTTTGAGTTTTTCCTTGCTTGCATTGTACTTTTAATTTTAATTGTTAAGATTCTCAGGAACATGTGATATGAAAAAAATTTTTAGTTCAAAATTAAAATAAGATTCGGTGGTTATTGACCGAATTTGTTTATTATGAAAAAATTTATGAATTATTAGTTAACTTAATTTTCTTATTTTCTATTTGGTTTTAGATTTTCTCTCCTTCTCGATTGCATTATTGTTTTAAAAGTTTAAGTTTTTTTTAAAAAAAAAAAATTGCATTCATGTGTTATTTGTATCACATTAACAAATAGTTGATCTTTGTCACATGTATTAATATTTTACTTTATATAAATTAAAGAAAAACATGGTTTGAACCAAAGAAATAATCATATGTATTTATTCAAATTAACTGTGTCCCAAACATATAATTATTATTTATTTAAACTCGGAGTCATCGATTTTCTTTAAAATAAAAATTATTATTATTGTTCGAATTTGTAGATTTTCCGATTAAAATTATTACAGAATTATTATTATATTATATATAAAGAATTTAAATTATAAAGTTTATGGAATATTTATTTAATTTAATTTAATGAAAGTAATTTTGTCAATTGTAAAATATTAAAATGACGAAAATAGATTATTAAAATTATAAGAAACAAATAAAGTAATTTACTAATATAGATTGTAACAATTTTTTATATATTTGTGTTACCTACATGCATTTAATACTTTATTTGTACAATATTATGTTTTATTTTCTCAAAAACATATTGTTTTGTTATGTATTTCCTTTATTATATAGATAAACAAAATGTAGAACATATACCGGGAAAAGAGCCGTTTAAGAATTCCAATTTTTCTAATCTAATAAATTACCGACAATTCATTAATAATCTTTTAACATCTTTTAATATCATTAATTAAGTATATTATGTAATGTCTGTCAGATTAACAAACAAAGTTAAAATTATATTGAAAATTATTATCAAGATTATATTTATTCTAAAATATTGAAAGTCATTATAATAATTTTGTCTTTCCTCAATAACTTTTTCGAGGCATAAGACTTTGTTATTTTTTTCAGAACAATTCTCCATGATCCAATATTGTACTTATTCAAAAAAAATTTTCTTTAAATAAGGTAAACAATTGTTTTGTTGATGTTTATGTACATAATTTGCTCTTCGTTTTCTTTTCTAACAAATCAACAATAAAGTGGTTTATTGCTAAAAATGTGTTCTCGCAAAAATTAATTTTTCTAACTTGTATACACTAAATCTAGTTTTCAATACCCTTAAAGGAAAATTATAAGCCAACTGAGAATTTAAAGATTTTTGGTTGACAATGGCAATAACTCTATATTAACAAAGCAAAGCTTAGTTAGATGCTTCTAAACCAAAAAAATAATTTTATAATGCATTTAAATATCATTATAATATATCTCGGAACATGGATTTGAGTACTAGGTTGGAGCGCTTCCGTTTAATTTAAATAATAAAGTTTTATAGTGATACTATGGAATTACACATTAGTGTATTTATACAAAGTATTTACATTTATTATAAAAAAAAAAAANTATTTATTCTAAAATATTGAAAGTCATTATAATAATTTTGTCTTTCCTCAATAACTTTTTCGAGGCATAAGACTTTGTTATTTTTTTCAGAACAATTCTCCATGATCCAATATTGTACTTATTCAAAAAAAATTTTCTTTAAATAAGGTAAACAATTGTTTTGTTGATGTTTATGTACATAATTTGCTCTTCGTTTTCTTTTCTAACAAATCAACAATAAAGTGGTTTATTGCTAAAAATGTGTTCTCGCAAAAATTAATTTTTCTAACTTGTATACACTAAATCTAGTTTTCAATACCCTTAAAGGAAAATTATAAGCCAACTGAGAATTTAAAGATTTTTGGTTGACAATGGCAATAACTCTATATTAACAAAGCAAAGCTTAGTTAGATGCTTCTAAACCAAAAAAATAATTTTATAATGCATTTAAATATCATTATAATATATCTCGGAACATGGATTTGAGTACTAGGTTGGAGCGCTTCCGTTTAATTTAAATAATAAAGTTTTATAGTGATACTATGGAATTACACATTAGTGTATTTATACAAAGTATTTACATTTATTATAAAAAAAAAAAAATAATCGACGTATTCAACGATTTCTTTATCGTCAGCTTTTAGGCCATTTCACTAAATAATGATATTTCGAAATTTTTCCGGGATGGAGTTCTGCTCAATTACACATATTCTCGCCCTTGTCAAATATTGCTTCATCTAAAGAAATTTTAATATGGGAAGTGTCAATCCTTGAGTTTTGTCATACTTGTTATAAATTGGGTACAATGTGATCGAATTCAATTAACCCTAAAATCATAAATATCTTTTTTAACAAAAACTATAGCAATCCAATTTTTTAATGGAAAGGTTATTTGACTGTATCTTCATCTATAACTTTTAAAACTATCCATTGTATAATCCTTTTGCAAATAAAGAATTATTTAAAAACATTACACAAACACCTTCTTTTAGGATTATTTCAGTTGGATAATTTGTGTGGTGACGAAATATTCAATTAATTGAATGAAGATCATTTTCAAATTAATGGTTGTATTCCACATATGGACTTCTTTTTCAAGATCTTAATAAAGTATACATAGGTACTTAAGCAAAGATTTATTATATTTATATTTTTTTCGAAATATTATCAAATAAATCATAATATAATCCATTATATAATCAATTATATAATCATTATATAATCAATTATATAATCATTATATAATCATTATATAATCATTACATAATCCATTATATAATCAATTATATTACAACAGATAAAATTCACGAAAATGTGTTTCTTTCTAATAATTCACGAAATTTAGAATTTAAATTTACCACTTACTTTCATATTGTACATTTAGATAATAAGTTTTGAATTTTGAAGTTAATATCATATAAGCATGGCAGCTGCTATGGTCGCTTCTTAGAATTAAAAAAGTCTAATGCTCCATCAATTTCGGGAAGTGAATGTATATAATTTCTGTTTATGTTTGCAAGTAATGTATCAAAGTTGTCCATTTTAGATATTCTATATAAAAATTTGTTATATTTTATAATATTATAATTTATTAGAATAGAGGAATTTGACAATATTTATATTTTCGAAAGTTAATGAATAATTAGTCACACGAACATTTTTTTAATTTATGTTCGGTAAATAATATCAACAAATTCATCAAAATAATTCTCAGATTAATTTTAATAATTAGCGAAATATATTAAATTAAATTAATTAACGAATTTATCAATTAAATTTAATTAATTTAAGAATATGATCGAGAGTTTGAAGTTAAGTAACTATAGAGTACAGTAAACAAATGTAGAACATATGCCTTATGTCCTTGGGAAAGAAGAACCATTATCTTTATTTTATTTTTGTATTTATATTTATATTTTGCCGCCACGTCTAAAAAAATATGACATGATCGAAATCATAATGGGATCAGCATAACTCTTTAAATATGAGTTTTTTATATATTCTAAATGGAATACATATTATACAATACACTATATTTTTCAGCCTCAGAATAAAATAATTTTATTTAAATATTTAAATATATATCGCATATGTATCCAAACATTATTTAGCCTATTGTGTATACGTTAGAATTTTTTTTTGATTCAAAGGGTCCATAACCATAGTGTCAAGCACTGAATTAAGCCTAAAAGTTATGAGATGTTCCTTTGACGATTACCATTTCATTTTTGTAAAAACTCTTTTAAAAAAACAAGCTTCGAAACAATTATTTCATTGTTCATTTCGTTATTTGATTAAATATTCTGTTTAACTCTCGTTTCCTCCATTAATATTTATTGTATGGATCAATTGGGACTACTATATAATTAATTGTATAAATAATTGAAAATTTGATAAAATAAAATATATTTTTTATTTTCACGTTGGATTTTTAAAATTTTTTTTTTTTGGTAAAAGTATAGGTTATGCACTCTGCGGTATGATCACTTTTTTTTCTTTGACGATCACCATTTCGTTTTTTATAAAAGCCCGTTTATAAAATTGGTATACGATTTTAATAAATAGTTCATTGGCAAAAAAATAAATTGAAATAGATAAAACTTTAAACCGGTAAATTTGTATATTAAAATCGAATTTCTTCCAAAATTCCATCAAAGAAAAATTAACTGGATAGAATAAAAACGTTTTTTAAGTTAAAAAAAATAACTTTCCATTTATTATTTTTTGAAAGAATGCGAACTATATTTAATTGGAATGTAAAATTCGTTTTACTTTCGGGCTTTTTTTTCATTATCATTATATTTTTATTTTTTTTTGTGGGGGGGGGCATCTTATAATGAAACATTGTCCGTGCTATTTTTATTTATTAAAAAAAATGTCAATAACTGATAAAATATTATAACCGGGCACACAATATTTCATGCCTTTGCAAACTTTCAAATTTACATATTAAATATGTTTCGAATTTTTAAATAAACATTCTTTGACTTCAAATTACAAGTTTCTGGAGGTTTTATAGCCTTATACTTTCCATTTATTAAATTATCATTTAAATATTATACTCTAGGGAACACTAATTTACAGATTATTCTCTTATATTAAATATCCAGCTTTCAAAATTTCACAAATGTAGTTCTCATAAAGTTTTATCGAAAACTTATAGCCAATCTTAATAATAATAAATAGTTTCGAAATAATNCTAATTACCAAAAGTAAATAAACAAATCTCGCTTAATATGGTATGGCAAGTAATACGTTCACAAAAATTATAAATTTACTCTTTTTTTCAAATCAAATTTTTAACAAAAACCTTTCTAACAATCACCAAATGAATAATATTCAATATTATTATCAGCAAACACCACTCTCAATAACCGCTGCCTCACAAATGCCCATAATTACTTCTGGTCGAACTGGCATTATGACTACTGAGAATGAACAAAGGGTAAGTATATTTACATAAAAAAACTTAATAAAAATAATATTTTAAAAGAACACATAATTTGGGAGGTAACAAATTTTCAGAATTTGTGGTAAAAACTTACGTGATTGCAACTGGTGCAAATAAGAAAAGTCATTATTAAAAAATGAATCGCATATACATAAGTAATTTTAATTTGCAATGGGATTTAGTGCATTAATTAGCTTTGAATAAATTAGGTTGACCAAGAAGGAAGTAATAGCATTACTAACGATAATGCAACTTACGCGCGATTGCAATTAGTGTGATTATCAAAAAATGAATCGCAGATGAGTGCATTAATTAGCTTTGTTTATAAATTAGGTTGACCAAGAAGGAAGTAATAGCATTAATAATGATAATGCAAGTGTTGATCAGCCTAAGCCTTCACTTACATATATGTCATTAATTGGTCAAGCTATTTTGGCTGCTCCTGATAAAAAATGTCAGTTAAATGAAATATGTATATGGATCACTAAAACTTATCCATTCTATAAAATGGAAAATAAAGGTTGGCAGGTATGTATAATAAAATTAGCAAAGCTTCCTAATGTTATTGAATTGCATTGATAATATATTATTATTATTATTAATATATTTATAGAATGCAATTCGACATAACCTAACTCTATGCCCTGCTTTTTTCCGTTGTGAACGAGATGGGGGAAAGGGAAGAAAGAAAGCCTGGACAATTCCGGATGAATATCAGGAATGTTTCGTCAATGGGATTTATATTAACTATAAGGCGAAAGAAATTAAGGCACGTGAGGAAAGTGCTTCTGCCATTGGATCTGAGGAAACGATAAGCTCCTCCAATGGAACAGTTGAAATACAACAATCGGAAGTTCCAAAACTGACTCCTCCTTCTCAAGAATCGTCAACAAATCAACCCCAATCTTCGCTACTGTTTACCTCTTCTCCAAATTTATCAGCAGCTCCAACACAATCAATTTTTGGTTCTGGAAGCATACATACACTTCGCCAATCTGAAATAACATTCAATATAATAATGAGGTACCTTAATGCTACTGAAGCAAGCAGTAGTTCTTCACCAGCCCCATGTAATTATGTTAATATGGCTAAGGTTGAGAATATCCAAGATAATGGAATCTTAAATTATGAAATTAAAGAAACTGAAGCAAACAAAATAGAAATTCCAACCTGGGAACTGGGTGTTACTGAGTATTGTTGCGATACAGGACTTGAGTATGATCAGCGAACATATTTTGTTTCACAACTAAATGTTCCGGAAATATATGACTGTCCGGATTTTATTTACATCGGATGTACAGATCCTCAAAAATTAGTACAAGTTTCCCCAGGAACTCGTGAACTTGGTTACATTGATCAAGGCATTTTTAATCTATGGTAAAATGTCATGTTAATTGGCTACTGTTTATGCTCAGATTGGATTTTTTAAATTTTGTTTTTCATAACACTATTTTTTTGTATACCCTTCTCATGAAGGTTTTTATAAAAAGATGGAATTATATACACTACCTACTTTACTTAGACATGTCAAATTCAAAAATTCAAATCTTTTGATTCGAGAAATATGTTAAATCCTATTAAGATAGCACTTAAGAATTAACTCGAGAATTAAGATCCTGTTATGGGGGAATTTAGTAGTAGGAATTAATTTTATACTTTATTTACTTTATTTTACTCTTATTCTAAATAGCATAAGGACCATTCGGTAAGATTATAAATCAATTTTCTTTGGTTTTTACGCATTCCAAATTTTTATAACTTGCATTGAATGCTATAACGGCAGTGTCATTAGTAAACTAGGTAACTATCCATTTCTGAAAATCATGTGATTGATATAAATCCCAATAGTTTCGAGACATTTGCTTATCGGCACAAGATTTGGTCCATTGTTTATAATAATAGTGTTATCGAGTGTAATATATATTAATTTTTTTTGTGCATATATATTGTCCTTCCTTGTTTATTAATATATATTTATAACCAAAAAATTCATTCAATTCCAACTTTACGTTATTTAATTATTACGAAATTAATTAATAATAAATTTAATTTAATCATTGTGAATATTACCCACATTCTTATTGACATGTAATAAAAAAATGCTATTATCAAGACTTTTAAATAAAAAAAAAAATTTAATCATTCATATTTAAATTTATATATATATTATACACAAATTACCTTTCATTTCATAATATGATACAATAACCTTTCTAGATAATCACCCCTTTTCGGATACACTTCCAAATATTTTACTTGATGCTGAATCGAGAATTGGCTAATATTTAAGTCTTTACAAATTATACGATTTTAAAAATACAAATTTTGCCAGTTCAACATTTTTTTATTTATTAAATTTTATCGTTTCAAATAAAGAAAATGCACATTTATTTTATCCTCAAAAATTACTTATATAAAATTATAACCGATTTCATAATCGCATCGCACCAAATTCATTATATTTAACTTTTTTTTAATTTGTTGTATTTTTTTTCGTAATACTGAAATCTTGAATTCGATTTTTTTTTTTCGGTTAAGACAAAATTTCTAATAACAATATTTAGTAATATATTTCTTAGGGATTATTATTTATTTTTATTATGTTTTATTT
>PQFF01000244.1:54292-100567 GCA_003547095.1 Diversispora epigaea | reverse complement strand
TTTATTTTATTATTTTATTCTATTTTATTATTTTATTTTATTTTATTTTATTTTAGAAATCTCAGGGAAGTATTACAGAAATATATATATATATATATAAAGAAAAGAGTAATCAGGGATGAAAATATTCTCACAACACTCGATTCTTTTAAAATAGATATAACATTTTCGCTTAGAAATCGATATTATGTGTGTATTGGTTATAATATATATATTATATTTATATTTATATTTTGCCACCACGTCTACCAAAAAACATAATAATATCAGCATAATTTTTCTAAATATGGTTATATTTCATCATAAACATTAATGTATTATTTTTTTTCAATTAAAAAAGAAAAAGAAAAAATAGAAGATAGAAGAGATTGATAGATAACGATATTAGCAAGTGGTATTTTTTTTCTAAAAAAAATAAAGTTCTTATTTCTCTATTTTTTCTCTATTGTCGTTCCAAGAAAAATAGAAGAGGGGGATAGATAACGATACGATATTAAAATTTAACATCTGCATACAAGCAAGTAGTATTTCTTTTTTCTAAAAAAAAAAAAAAAGTACTTGTTTCCCTATTTTTTTCCTATTGTCGTTTTTTTATCAAAATTCTATGTATTCCATTATATGTAATAATATCGCAGTACAGAACTATATTCAGGATAAAATAATATTATTTAAATATTTAGATATGTAATCCAAATAAACAAATTATAAATGTCAAAAAAATTGGAATTTCCATTTAGCTCACTATTGATACGGTGCAATGAAAAAAAAACAATTATTATTATTTATTAATATATTGTTTTATCATCTGTATATGCCAAATTTCTTAATATAAAAATAAAATTTCATAAAACATTTTTTTTTTTTACACATTTGTCATTCTTTGTTATGTTCGTGATGACAAAAAAATTTTTTTTTGTTTTAAAAAATATATTCTATATTTGATCAAATTTTGTTAATAATAGTAAAAATATGTAAAAATATGTGATACATATAAATGCTAACAATAAATTTCAAATCTCCTGCCAATCCATAGTAAATAAAACCAAATAATAATACAAAAAAAACCGAAAAAACGAAATAAAAAATAATTGAAAGACAATCAAAAGAAAGTATAAATAAAATTAAGATAAAAAATAAAAGTTCTTTTTAAATATAATATATTAATATATATATTATATGAAAAAAATAACATATAGGCATGAAGAAAAAGATATAAAAAAATGTATATAAAAATGATTGAAAAAAAAGATAAAAGTAGTAAAATGATGAAAAATAAAATTGACTGTCTGTTTAGATGTACAAAATAAAGGATAAAGAAATGATTGAGTGGAAATAAGATAAACGGATTATTAGAAATTTCATAAAATAATTTTTATTAGATTTAATTTTTCGAAAAAAGATGAATATTGAAATAAAAATAAATCTAAATAATATATTTTTATATAATGAAAGTGGTTGTGTTTGCGAAAAATGATCATATCATACATATTTAAGTATAATAATATATTCCCCGTAGCATATTTGTGTGCGTAAATTTCTAAAATANAATTTCATAAAACATTTTTTTTTTTTACACATTTGTCATTCTTTGTTATGTTCGTGATGACAAAAAAATTTTTTTTTGTTTTAAAAAATATATTCTATATTTGATCAAATTTTGTTAATAATAGTAAAAATATGTAAAAATATGTGATACATATAAATGCTAACAATAAATTTCAAATCTCCTGCCAATCCATAGTAAATAAAACCAAATAATAATACAAAAAAAACCGAAAAAACGAAATAAAAAATAATTGAAAGACAATCAAAAGAAAGTATAAATAAAATTAAGATAAAAAATAAAAGTTCTTTTTAAATATAATATATTAATATATATATTATATGAAAAAAATAACATATAGGCATGAAGAAAAAGATATAAAAAAATGTATATAAAAATGATTGAAAAAAAAGATAAAAGTAGTAAAATGATGAAAAATAAAATTGACTGTCTGTTTAGATGTACAAAATAAAGGATAAAGAAATGATTGAGTGGAAATAAGATAAACGGATTATTAGAAATTTCATAAAATAATTTTTATTAGATTTAATTTTTCGAAAAAAGATGAATATTGAAATAAAAATAAATCTAAATAATATATTTTTATATAATGAAAGTGGTTGTGTTTGCGAAAAATGATCATATCATACATATTTAAGTATAATAATATATTCCCCGTAGCATATTTGTGTGCGTAAATTTCTAAAATAGTTAAGAATAATATCATTAGTAGCGGATATATAAAATTCACAATGAATTGATTAAAGGTTTTCTTTCTATAATGCGTTAAAAAAAATCAAATAAAATATATATGTAAGCTTACCACGTACTTTCATATTGCATATTTAGATAATACAGTAAGTTCGAGTAAGAAAGTAATTCATTAATTTTAATTTAATGAGATTTTACTCTCTGTCCAAGATTAACGTATTCTGATTTTTCTTGCGTTGTGGAATTTTTCCATAAGTGATCCGCGGCTTTGCGAATAAGGGTAACATTAAATTCTCCTATTCTTTTGCATTCTTTTTCAACGGAATATCTAAGTATCATATAGGCATGGCACCTGCTACGGTCTCGCATATGCTTCTTAGAATTGAAAAAGTTTAATACTTCTTCAATTTCGGGAGGGGGATGTATATTTATGTTTGCAAGTAACGTGTCGAAGTTGCTCATTTTTAGAAATTTTATACGAAAATTTATATTTTTATAAAGATGATTAACCGTATTTATATTATTTATATTTTTTATGTCTTTGATGTTTGATTTATGGTTTCTAAATTGTTAGAAGTTTAGTTTGTTTGTTCTTTTTGTTAAAGTTTTTAAAAATGTTTTATTGTTATTGTTGTTGAAGTGGATAGTTCCTTGGAGTGGGGTATTTATACCATTTTAGAAATGGGATCGCCCACAGCAAAAGTGGTTCTCGGCTCATTAAGATTTCATAATTATATGTTAACCTATTGGGAATATTAAGTATATTGCAAAAATTTGAATAAAGCTATTTAAATTTATATAATCTATGAATATAAATAAATTAAATTATTAAAAGTATTACTATTAATTTAATGGAATTTTCCGGGCTTGGAAATAATTGTTCTCTAGAAAACTGTAAACATCTCGGGATTACGCGATTAGAATTATACAAAATGGAACACAACCGATATTTTATCTTTATTAGCAACAAAAGAAGCGCGTCAAAAAAGTATTATTTTAAATATTTAAATGTATTAATATAAATAAGTCTTTAATAGTAACGTGTCAGGAGTGGTTGTAAAAGCTTACCTTCTTTCCCCAATATCAACAGAAATATTATCTCATTTTAAGTAATGATAAATAAATTTTTTTTTAAAAAAAAAAAATATATAAAAATTATTTACTTGCAGCAAATATTTAGGTTTCTTAAATAACAATTATAGAATAATATATGGTAGATTTGACTGATAATCATTTCTTTGTATGTTTGTTGTTTATTTGTTATTTGTATTGGGTTCCGATATTATATATTTTGTGCAATGTTTATGTCATTCACTTGACAATTTCTTTCACAGGAGTTGTATCGCTAAAAATATTGTCACGTGTGTCACGTGTATATATATAGCTACCCCAGTATCACCAGAAATTTTAATAAATTTTGTTTGGACCATAATTTGGTGTGTGATCAGAAATATTTCACGTGTTGTTTTTGCGAGTGATGAATATTGGGTGACAAATATGATTTCCGTAAGTAAAAAAATTCTGTCCCCAGGATATTTAATAAAAATCGATATTCGAAGGGTGTGATGCGTGGTGATAAATATAATACCCTGACAAACCCTAATTCTAACCCCTGCGAAATATCACGTTTTCGCGAAAAAATTTCTGGTGATACTGGGGGAAACGGTATATATATAATCCAGATTATAATCCGAATTATAATCCGGACAGGGACGATGAAATTATGCAGTGACAAATCACAAATTATTTATTCGCTAAATATAAATTATGTGATGTTATTTTTTAAAAAAAATCATATATTATGTGATATTATTTGACAAATTTTAATATTATGTAATATTATTTTATAATATTTTATATTAAATTCGATTTTATGCGGAATAAAAATAGGGCAAAAAATAAACTATTCTTATTAAATGTTATATTAAAGGCCATTAAAATATAACATATTTAATCTTTTAAGGGAATCCAAAGACAAATTTTGACGATCACTATCTAATAAAGAATTATACATTGAAAAACTTCGCTCTACGCTACAACTTGATACTGGTAACCAAATATTATCAAAAGCTATTTTATAAAGGATTGGCAATTGGAAAATCCATCGATTAATGATAATCTGTAACAAATTAAATAATCTTTACTGCGGATTATGCGTTGGACTATAGGGAGACATAAATTATGTGATTTTATGATGTGACAAACTTAAATTATGTATTTTATGCAAAATTATTCGTTCAATGCGATATTATGTGATTGCATAAAATCATCGTCCCTGAATCCGGATGATCCGTATCTGTAATCCGTTTTTATTTCGGATAAATCCTTTTAAAATAAACAAATTCGGATTATCAATCACTGGACAAATCCGGATTTACATATTCCAAATTTTTATAAATAGTGATCGACATAATGCATTACTTATNCGATATTATATATTTTGTGCAATGTTTATGTCATTCACTTGACAATTTCTTTCACAGGAGTTGTATCGCTAAAAATATTGTCACGTGTGTCACGTGTATATATATAGCTACCCCAGTATCACCAGAAATTTTAATAAATTTTGTTTGGACCATAATTTGGTGTGTGATCAGAAATATTTCACGTGTTGTTTTTGCGAGTGATGAATATTGGGTGACAAATATGATTTCCGTAAGTAAAAAAATTCTGTCCCCAGGATATTTAATAAAAATCGATATTCGAAGGGTGTGATGCGTGGTGATAAATATAATACCCTGACAAACCCTAATTCTAACCCCTGCGAAATATCACGTTTTCGCGAAAAAATTTCTGGTGATACTGGGGGAAACGGTATATATATAATCCAGATTATAATCCGAATTATAATCCGGACAGGGACGATGAAATTATGCAGTGACAAATCACAAATTATTTATTCGCTAAATATAAATTATGTGATGTTATTTTTTAAAAAAAATCATATATTATGTGATATTATTTGACAAATTTTAATATTATGTAATATTATTTTATAATATTTTATATTAAATTCGATTTTATGCGGAATAAAAATAGGGCAAAAAATAAACTATTCTTATTAAATGTTATATTAAAGGCCATTAAAATATAACATATTTAATCTTTTAAGGGAATCCAAAGACAAATTTTGACGATCACTATCTAATAAAGAATTATACATTGAAAAACTTCGCTCTACGCTACAACTTGATACTGGTAACCAAATATTATCAAAAGCTATTTTATAAAGGATTGGCAATTGGAAAATCCATCGATTAATGATAATCTGTAACAAATTAAATAATCTTTACTGCGGATTATGCGTTGGACTATAGGGAGACATAAATTATGTGATTTTATGATGTGACAAACTTAAATTATGTATTTTATGCAAAATTATTCGTTCAATGCGATATTATGTGATTGCATAAAATCATCGTCCCTGAATCCGGATGATCCGTATCTGTAATCCGTTTTTATTTCGGATAAATCCTTTTAAAATAAACAAATTCGGATTATCAATCACTGGACAAATCCGGATTTACATATTCCAAATTTTTATAAATAGTGATCGACATAATGCATTACTTATGATTTTTATGATTTTTCGTGAATATTTAATAAATTGTGAAACAAAACCAAATAAAATAGGCCTAGTTCTATTAATAAAACATCTATTTTTGATATTTGTACTTAAATATAGAAACTTTTTTTTTTTTTGTTCGGGAGGATCTCAAGATTTAAGTTATGAAATCAGTTAGTAATTCCTACTGAAAAGATGTCAAGTAATATAGTAAATTTGAATGAAGATTCTTTTGAAACACAAACTGTTGATGAAAGTTGTATTAATATTGATGAAAATGATATAGATGAAGTAGTTTTAGTATCAAAAATTTTTGAATTCAATGAAATAGAAATTGAATGTAATGAAAACTTAGAATCTGATAGTGAATATAATTTTGAAAGTAATAGTAGTGATAATAAAAAAGAATTAGAAAATCAGGATGATGAAAATGATATTATAATTGAGCAAAAACTGTCAAATAATTTAACACCATGTGTTATAATTGATAAAATAGACAGAAAAATTCAAAGATGTAAAAATGTAGAAAGTTTTCAAAAATTGTGGCAATTGATAGGGGTATGGCAAATAGACAGTAATGTAATTTTAGAAGCCAATGGGTTTTTAAAAAATTTAGGAGTTTGTAGTTATCATTTTAATCATGATCAAAATAAATTACATAATTCAAAAGACAAACAATTAAAATCTACATCAGTTAGTATTCTTAATAGATGTAGATGTTTATTTTGCAGAAAACTTTTTTATTTTTTTACTAGAGGAAATGGTTGTTCAAAACATTCACGAAAATTACTAGATAAAAATATACAAATCATTTGTAATGGGCAACATACATGTAATGCATTGGGTGAATGTTACCCGATTTGTAAATTAGCTTTTGAAGATATTAAAAATCCACGTTATATTTGTTCAGAATGCTATGAATTAGAAGGTGGTCACTTTTATGTAAAACCTGGCAAAGGCAAATTATCAGTATCTTGTATTAAACAAAAATATCATGATAATAATGTTAAGAAAAATATAGAAATAATTGCATGTTGGCTTTTGCATGTAAAAGATACTAAAATTCAAGAAGAACAAGAAAAAATTTTAAAAACCTTTCCACCTCTTTATTTTCAATTTTTAAATGAAAATTATTTAGATAAAATAAATAAAAATCAATTTGATATTTCCGTTTCTACAAATCAAACACAATCAATTGCTAAATCTTCTAATACACCATTAGATACTTTAATCCCAGCATTAACAAAACTTCCTTCCTTTTTTATGGTTCGAACATTGACACGCTTAAATTGAATTCTAATTTATCCTAATGAAAAAGAATTAGAAGAAAGAGATTTTGAAAAATTTGGAGAAATAGTTGGTAATAAAATATGGCAATCATATAAATATTTGAAAAATAATCAAANCAAATCATTTGTAATGGGCAACATACATGTAATGCATTGGGTGAATGTTACCCGATTTGTAAATTAGCTTTTGAAGATATTAAAAATCCACGTTATATTTGTTCAGAATGCTATGAATTAGAAGGTGGTCACTTTTATGTAAAACCTGGCAAAGGCAAATTATCAGTATCTTGTATTAAACAAAAATATCATGATAATAATGTTAAGAAAAATATAGAAATAATTGCATGTTGGCTTTTGCATGTAAAAGATACTAAAATTCAAGAAGAACAAGAAAAAATTTTAAAAACCTTTCCACCTCTTTATTTTCAATTTTTAAATGAAAATTATTTAGATAAAATAAATAAAAATCAATTTGATATTTCCGTTTCTACAAATCAAACACAATCAATTGCTAAATCTTCTAATACACCATTAGATACTTTAATCCCAGCATTAACAAAACTTCCTTCCTTTTTTATGGTTCGAACATTGACACGCTTAAATTGAATTCTAATTTATCCTAATGAAAAAGAATTAGAAGAAAGAGATTTTGAAAAATTTGGAGAAATAGTTGGTAATAAAATATGGCAATCATATAAATATTTGAAAAATAATCAAAAGTACCTTCAATCACCTACTAGTATTACTGAATATATTGATGCATTTCCTAAATTTTTAAAGATATTTTTTGAAAAAATGTTTCTACAATTAGAAATAAAAAAAATAACACGAAATAATCAAAAAAGAATATTACAAAACAAACAACTTGAACCTCAAAAAATATACAAAACTATTTCTTTTTTACTTTCAATATCTATAGGATTTGCTTTTCCTTACTTTAATCTTTGGCTTTCTACTATATTAACTTTTTTATGTAGAAGACCTAAATTAATTTCTTCTCTTTATTCTTTATTGACAAAATGTTCAATTCTTGGACACACAAATCGTCATGAGCGTAGATTAGAAAAAAATAGAATGCAAAATATTGATCTGACAAAAAGATTAGTAAGAGGAAATAATATGTTTAACTTAACTGTAATAGATAATATAGATTTTAAAGAAGCTAGTTTTGGATTTGGTAATATTTATGATGTAACCCGTGGGTCCTCTCATGCAACATTAAGAATGGTATTCCAATCAATATTACCAATATCTACTAATGAAATACTTCAAGAAACTAGGGAATTAAATGCTGATACTCGTCTTTTTGGAATGACACCTGAAATGGACTCAATGCTAAATAAAATTGATTAAAGTTTTGAAAAATTATTAAACTATCAAATAAGTGCAAGTGGAGATATAAGTTATAATGAAAACTTAGATGTTGAGATGGTTGAAAATGAAATTCTTACCCGATGTAAATATGGGTGTTTAATTCTACCTCCTAATATAGTTATTTTAACTCCTACTGGTTCTCTAAATGATGACAATGAGATTTTTCATGCAACACAAATGTACAAAGAAGAATTTTTATTGAATGATAATCAATATTTAGATATTTGTGGAGACAAAGCTATTTTTAGAAGATTAATTAAAGCATGTACCCGATGGAAAAAAATAAAACCTATATTAGATCAATGGCACACTTCTAAGGTATTTAAATGTATTAAAAATAAAATATATTTTTAAATATATTTAATTTAATTTATTTTTGTATTTTAAAGGATATGTTTAGTGTATTGCTTACTATTATTTCGAGTTATGGAATCTTCCATTTAGCTACAGCAATTGGTGTCCGTTTTTTAGATAAACTTCAAGCTGTTGTAGGCTATAGATCAACAAGAAGGGTAATGGAATTGATATGGGTTGCTGTGGGAATTGCAATCCATATTTATATAAAAAAGAAAAATATTAATATCGAAAATATATTAATGGAAGAAAATATATGTATCAAAGTATGATACCTTTATTATAAATATTTCTCAATGTGGAAAAGTCACCTTATTGAAATACGGATTGGAAATTACGAATTGCAACGTGACAGTCTTATGGCCTTTTCACCTCTCTTTCCTGCTGCCGGTAAAAATAATTATACAACATCAGTAGCACATTTTCTATCAATTCTAAAAAAACATCCTGACTTAGAACAAAAACTTCAACATTGTGCTTCAGTTAATTTGGCAAGAAAAGGTCATTATCCAGCTTTTGATGAAGCTTTAGAAATGAGTGGGGTTGGATATATTAAACAAAATATAATTGACAATCTTATTAATCAAGAAAATTACAACTTCAAATTAAATCTGCACAAGAAGAAAAAGAAAGAATTGATATTTTATTAAATGAGTTTTTAGATCCTTATACATTTGATAAAAAGAATCGCAAAATAAATAATAGAATTGATCCATTGTGGAAATTAATAGAAAATTTAATTTAAATATTTCAAATGAATAATTATATGGAACATGAACTGTTTAAAAAGAATCCACCTACACAACTAACTTTAGAAGGATTTGAAAAATTAGATAAAGCTTATGATGAAGGATTAAAAAGAATTAAAGAAGTTTATCGTCAAGAAGTTATTAAAATCGAGAAGATTAATACAAAGAGAAGACGTCATATAGAAGTAATTAAAACAAACATAAGTTCAAAAAAAAAATCACCTCAAAAAAGAAAAGATCCTGAAAAAAATAATGAAAATACAACTCACCCTATTTCACACCAACTTACAGAATCTTCTAGTACTGAAAATATAAATAAACAATCAAATATTCCAGATAATGAAAATTGTACTTCTAAATAGCAAAGAATAGTTACTACGGAAGAAGAAAAAAATAAATTGAAATAGTTGTTAATAAAAGATACATTACCAACTGAAGAGAAAATTAAAGAAGTATTAAAAGAATTACTTCCTGCTTGGAATAGCCAAAGAGTTAAATGTTATTACAGTAATAATAAGATAACCAAAAAAAAACAAACAGAATAACATAGCATTCAAATTCTGTATATATATATTTATATTTAAAATCAAAAAAAAAAAAATTTATAAAAAATCTATTTTGTAAACTACTTTTCATCTTCTAAGATAATGAAAAGAATACATTTTATTTTAACTTATCTAATCAAGAAAAAATTTGTAATGTGTTGAATTGAGGAGGATCTTGGTCAGGTATTAAAAAATATAGTAAACTTTTATACTATATATGTTTTTTTTTATTTAATAAAATTCTTTTAAATAAATAGTAAAATATGCCAGTTTATAATTATACTTGCACACAAAATCATTTTGAGGCCCCGAAATTGGTATTTTGGAGAAAAAAGTCAAAATAGTTTTTCATAGAAGACGAAATTATTTTACTCAAAACCCAAAATTTTTTGACCACCCAGATTTATTCTTTAATTGAAGATACACATAACTAGGTACTTTTTTTACTTCCATATATAGAATAGATTTTGCATAAATTTCAAAAAGTCGAAATACCTCAAAAATCCAAAATCAATTTTGAGAACAAGTATATTCATGATCAAACAAATCGAATGTAGTTATCAGAATTTTAATTAATATGTATTTTTAATAACTTGTAATATATTTAAAGTTTATCTTCTAATGATGCACAATAAGCTTTTACTATTGTGGCGGCCTGCCCAGAACAAGGAGTAAAGTTACGTCAATCAGTCTCACTAAATCGAACTCTTGTCACACCACTTTTCATACTAACTCAATGTACTCTTGTACGCAATATTTTGTAACACCCACTATCCGTCAGTAGGATCAAGCAGTCACTTGCCTACTCGCAACGAATAGATATATAAAATAGACTCTTAACACAGTACACACAGGTGCGATCTGAAGGTACATGTGTAAGTGGAGTAAAAGTATCTTTTACAGCTCACTACGCAAACTTCTGAATCTTAGCTTCAGACTCTATTCAGTAACTTTATTCAAGAAATTACAAAATTAGTAATAGAGGTATTACAGGCTGTTAACCGTTTCTCACCAATATTACTGTTATCACGAAATAAAAATATTAAAAACGTATCAAATTATTACGGTGTATATCAAAACTTTTAAACTTATTGCAAAGATGCAACAACAAAAATATATCACTGCTTTGGCGTGTTTTATCTCTGCTGCTAAATTGAAACAATATGTTTCTATTTTTATTATTTATTCTTATTATAAAATGCGAACCAAAAGATTATTTATTATTTTATTACAAATTAGGTGAAAGATTTTTGTAATTATTCGAAATGTATCAAAAGAAAATTAAAAATTATAAAATTGTAAAAATGAGCCAATCCTTTTCACATCCTAAATTACCAGTCTATTTTATACACTTTTAAATTTGTTTTCCTTCATCCCGTGTTGTCGCGTCTTAAATACGTTCTTTTCTATTTCTAAAGATGACACACAAAGATGAAATACTTCATACAAGGATGAATAATCTGTCATCTAGATGGTAACATACTCATCCGGTTACACTGTCATCTCAATGTCATCTCCCGTGACCTTCGCAACATTTCGAAATCCCGTGCACATCTCATGTGGAATTCGTGCACCCTCACTATAGAAATTCGTGTAACCTAGATTTGTCCGGTGATTGTTATAGGATTCATCCAGATTTATAGGATTAAGTATCGGAACACTAGATAAGATAGATAGTGATATCAAGATTAAACATCTGCATAGATACAAGTGGTATTTCTTTTTTTTTCTAGAAAAAATAAAGTATTTGTTTCTCTATTCTTTCTCTATTATTGTTTATCAGTATTCTATATATTCTATTAATGTCATTTTTAATATACGGGATATACGAAATACATATTACAGTACAGTAAATATTTAAATATATTTCACATAGCCTATTGCATATCATTTTTTATTCTATTTCTAAAACAATCAATATACATAAATGGGCAAGATAAATGAATTTCCCTCATTATTGATGCGATGTAATCAATGACACATCCATTTAGTTTATTATATTTGTTCTATTTATTTGTTTGCATAAAGTTGTAATTGTTTGTTTCTGAGCAAGCAAATTTATAAATGCATAATATACAATACACTCACCTGCCAAAAGTATCCGGCCAACTATTTTTTAATAAATTTTTTAATAAATTTCTAAGGTGAATTATAACACAAGAAATAATTCAAATTGCATAAACTTTTTTTTAAAAAAATCCCTTACCAAAGGGCTATCATATAATATCTTATTTGTTAAAATCTGATGCTTTCTTGTGCAGTAATTGTGTTTTAAATGAAATTAACCAAAAATGTTAAATTGAATTAATGATAGTAATATCTTTCGATTTCAATAACTATTCATTATAAGTACCAACTATCTTATACAGACTTGTAGCTTATAACAAGGGCTACAAGTTTATTAATACTATATTTGACATTTTCTAATTAAAATCAGAACTTTACTTAGACACGACTAAAAACGATCGAAATTATTAAAAATTTGACTTGATATTGACAAATAATTATCAATCGTTCTCATATATAAAACTTTATTTTTTACTAATTAAAAGTTATATATGATACTAAGTAATCTTAAAGAAAAATATATTGTGCATCTGTCACAAAAATATTAGATCTATGTCATAAGAATTGAAGAAATAAATGATGTTTGAATTTTAATATATAATTGTTAATTATTTATTATTTAACAACAAAACATCAGAAATGAGTCTAATTAACCTTAAAGACAGGCATGTTGTACATCTACTGTAAAAATTTTAGAATCATAGCATAAGAATTGAGAAAGTTTTTATATGTAACAACTTTGAAAAATATTAAATCGGAATAAAGTGATCAGCAATCATTTGTCGCAAAATCCTTACTAGATTTATCTATAAATTTCAAAGACGAATTATAACAAAATGGATAATCAAGATTATATAAAACTTTTTTTTAAACGAATTTCCTAATCAAAAGCTATCATATGATATCTTGTGTGTTAAAATTGAATATATACTTGCACATAAATTTTAGTTTAAATGAAATTAACCAAAAATATTCAATTGCATAATTGATCGTAAAGTCTTTCGATTTTAATGAATATTTATCCTAGATATCAACTATCTTATACACACTTGTAGCTTAAAATGAGAGTTATAACTTTAATTATTACAGTTTTTAATATTTTTTAGTGAAAATAAAAACTTCACTTAGAAACAAATAAAAAATATTTATATTAATATATTGTTTAAATTCTTGTTACATCAAAATTATAATTAATAAATTTTTTAAGTATTATTTAATATTTAGTTGGATTTCCTTTATTTTTCATTACAGCATTTATTCTTCTTGGCATACTTTTTACTAATCTAATAAGTTGATTTTCATCAATATTATTCCATTCTTCTTTTAATACTTCAAAAAATTCTTTTTTATTTTTTGGAATAGGTCTGTGTTTTCTAACCTTTCTTTCCAATATATCCCACAAATTTTCAATTGGATTAAGGTCAGGACTTTGTGCAGACCATGGAAGAAATTCAATTTTGTTTTCATTTTTCTAAGTTTTAGTTTTTTTTGAAGCATGACAAGGTGCATTGTCATCTTGAAAAATATGATTTTCTACTCCTAAATCATTTAAAAATGGAATCAAATATTCTTTAAGTAATTCTATATATCTATCAGAATTAAGTGTCTCTTCAATTAACACCAAAGGACCTATTTTATTATTGCAAAAATATCCCAAACCATGACTCCTTCTGAATTTTTGACAGTTGGTTTTAAACAATCAACTTTGTATTTTTCATCTTTTTTACGCCAAACCCAATTTTGTGAATCATTATTAAAAATTTCAAATCTGGATTCATCACTTCAAATAATTGAATTCCATTCTATAATCCAATTTTTTCTCATTCTACACCATCCATATCTTTTTTTTCGATTTATTTCAGAAATAAAAGGTTTTTTCTTGGCAGCATGTCTACTATAACCTTCTTGATGAAGAGTTCTTTGTATTGTTCTAGAAGAAACTGGTTTATTTATTATTTCATTAAAATCTTCAGTAATTTCTTCTAAAGTTTTGTTTCTATTGTTTTTTGTTATTTTTATTAATTGCCTATTATCACGTTCTGATAGAATTTTAGGTCTACCAGAACGTGGTAATGTAGAAGTTAGACCTTGTTCATTATATTTTTTATGACATCTCCTACAGTTGACTTGGGATGCTTTAATATTTCAATAATTTCCTTTTGTGTATGTTTGTTTCCTTTATATAAACCAATTATTTCTTCACGTTCAAAATCAGTAAGTTCTTTTATAATTTTAAAATTTTGAAATAATTATTGAAAATTATTTGTCAAAAACAAAAGTAAAATAATTTATCAAATTTATCAAATTAATTTAGAAAAAAATTTACTATTCTATTGTAAAAATATTGATATTTAAAAATTATATTTTTTATATTATAATTACTATATAAAATAAAAATTAACAGCATATGCAGTTTCTTTGTTTTTTTTAAAAGAAATGTATTTTCAAATTTTAGAAAATATTTATTTTACAAACTCTCTATTATAGTAAATTTTATGATAATCTGTGAAAGAATTTAAACAATATATTAATATAAATATTTTTTATTTGTTTCTAAGTGAAGTTTTTATTTTAACTAAAAAATATTAAAAACTGTAATAATTAAAGTTATAGCTCTTATTTTAAGCTACAAGTGTGTATAAGATAGTTGATATCTAGGATAAATATTTATCAAAATCGAAAGACTTTACGATCAATTATGCAATTGAATATTTTTGGTTAATTTCATTTAAACTAAAATTTATGTGCAAGTATATATCCAATTTTAACACACAAGGTATCAATGATAGCTTTTGATTAGGAAATTCGTTTAAAAAAAAGTTTTATATAATCTTGATTATCCATTTTGTTATAATTCGTCTTTGAAATTTATAGATAAATCTAGTAAGGATTTTGCGACAAATAATTGCTGATCACTTTATTCCGATGTAATATTTTTCAAAAGTTATTACATATAAAAACTTTCTCAATTCTTATGCTATGATTCTAAAATTTTTACAGTAGATGTACAACATGCCTGTCTTTAAGGTTAATTAGACTCATTTTTGATATTTTATTGTTAAATAATAAATAATTAGCAATTATATATTAAAATTCAAACATCATTTATTTCTTCAATTCTTATGACATAGATCTAATATTTTTGTGACAGATGCACAATATATTTTTCTTTGAGATTACTTAGTATCATATATAACTTTTAATTAGTAAAAAATAAAGTTTTATATATGAGAACGATTGATAATTATTTGTCATTATTAAGTTAAATTTTTAATAATTTCGATCGTTTTTAGTCGTGTCTAAGTAAAGTTCTGATTTTAATTAGAAAATGTCAAATATAGTATTAATAAAACTTGTAGCCCTTGTTATAAGCTACAAGTCTGTATAAGATAGTTGGTACTTACAATGAATATTATTGAAATCGAAAGATATTACTGTCATTAATTCAATTTAACATTTTTGGTTAATTTCATTTAAAACACAATTACTGCACAAGAAAGCATCAAATTTTAACAAATAAGATATCATATGATAGCTCTTTGGTAAGGGATTCTTTAAAAAAAAGTTTATGCAATTTGAGTTATTCCTTGTGTTATAATTCACCTTAGAAATTTATTAAAAAATTTATTAAAAAATAGTTGGCCGGATACTTTTGGCAGGTGAGTGTATATAATTAGTATGTAAGTTTCTATTTTTAGGATTTCAAATTTCTATTGATTCTAAAAATAAAATAACCATATAAATAAAATAATATAATATAATATTCACTAAATGCTTGCCCACTAAATATTATATCTATTATATTCAATTATTTTTTTCGGTATTTATGACGTATTGAACCAAGCAAACTAATACTTCTAGAACTTTGAAACATTTTTTTTTAGTACTTTACTTGATCACTTAGCAAGTATGAAATTATTTGATATTAATTTTCACGAATTTAGGTTACAAATGCATAATTATAATATATTTGAGTTGTTATATAATTACGTGGAATGAAAATATTTCAGGTAGTGGATTTTTTTTGTTATTAATTCTTTAATTTCTTCTTAAAGAAATTATTTTTATTATTTATTTTATGTCATTTATCATTCATAACATAAAACTTTTTTTTTTATTTTTTTAAGAAGCATACACACACACACACATTTGTCATTCTTTGTTATGTTCGCGTGACAAAAAAATTTTTATTTTGTTACAAATATATTCTACATTTGAAAAAAAATCCTCATTCAAATTTTGATCAAATTTTGTTAATATAAAAATATATATGCATATAAATGCTAATAATAAATTTCAAATCTCCCGCCAAACTATAATAACCATAATAATATCATCACTCAATAAAACCAAATAATAATATATATAAAAAACCAAAAAAAAAATAATTGAAATGAAATCAAGAGAGATAAAGAAAATAAAAGTTCTTTTTAAATATATATAATAATACCTTTCTAAAAAAAAAATTCGATAAATATAAATTGAAAATAGATAAAAAAAATCTTTTTATATAATAACAAAAATATTCATGTATAGAAAAAATTCCATATAGATATGAAGAAAAAGATTTAAAAAAATATGTAAAAATGATAAAAAAAATAATAAAAGTGATAAAAATGATAAAAAATAAAAATTGACTGTTTGTTTAAAGAATTTATTAAATAAAGGATAAAGAAATGATTGAGTGTAAATAAGGTAGATGCATTATTGGAATAGTAATTTCCAGAAACAATTGAAACCATTTTTCTTATTTTTTAATTAGATTTAATAAAATGTTTAACTTTTCAAAGAAAAAGATGACTGATCATTTAAATAATTCTAAATAATACATTTTTTATAAAACGAAAGTGTTCGTGTTTTCGAAAAATGAGCATATGATTAATAAAATAATGTATTTATCATAGCCATATTTTAAATTTCTAAATAATTAAGAACAAAACCATTAAGTAGTTTCGAGATTGGATTAAATGTGTTCTTTTTCTATAAGAATCATTCACGAAATTTAGAATGTCTTTAATAACTTTATATTTACTATAGACTCTGTTAATTGTTAAAAAATTTAAATAAAATATATATATGTAAATTTACCACACCATGTACTTTCATATTGTATATTTAGATAATAAGTTTGAGTAATAAAATATTTCATTAATGAGATTTTACTCTCTGTGCTAGATTAAAGTATTCTGACTTTTCTTGTGTTGTGGAATTTTTCCATAAGTGATTCGTGGCTCGGCTTATAAGAATAAAATTAAATTCTCTTATTCTCTTGCATTCTTTTGCAACCGAATATCTAAATATCTGATAGGCATGGCATCTGTTACGGTTGTACATAGGCTTCTTAGAATTAAAAAAGTTTAATACTTCATCAATTTCAGGAGGTAGATGTACACTACCTACTCAAAAGTTTAGGACCACCTTAATAATTTGCAAAAATTTGCATAAACGAGTATCATTTTGTGTAATTTGTGTAATTTAAAATAAAGGGATTTGTGTTACATAATAAATAAATAATTAATAATCACAGTTTTCTCTGCCAGGTTTGAAAAAATGGTTAAAAAAAAAGAGCTGTCAAATTTCGAACGTGGGAGAGTTATTGGTTTTTACGAAGCTGGAGACTCAGAAAGAACCATTTCAAGAAAAACTGGCTATGGCAAGACTACAATTCATAATATCATAACCAAATATCACAAAACAGGTGCTTTAACTGTCGCTTTATGAAGTGGACACCCCAAAAAATTAAGTGAACATGATAAATGTTATCTTAAAGTTGTTCTTACTCAAAATCGCCGTATATCAGCAGAAAAATTGAAAAAGAATTTTATTGAATCAACTGGAAAGGAGGTGAGCAAAAATACTATAAGGCGTACATTGTATGAAATGAGATATCATAGTCATACTGCTCGTAGAAAACCTAATATCAGCGAACTTAATCAAATTTTTCGATTAAATTGGGCTCATAAAAGACATCTTTGGACGTTAAATGACTGGAAAAAGGTTGTATGGAGTGACAAATCCAGGTTCACTTTTTTTCAAAGTGATAAAAAAATTCATGTCTGGCGTCTTCCAAAAGAAAGTCATGATGTGAGTTGCCTTGTTCTGACTATAAAACATGGTGGAGATGGTATAATGATGTGGGGGTGTTTTTTCTGATATGGGTTAGGTCCTTTGGTAAGAATTGATGGCCGGATTAATAGTGAGAGGCAGTATTGTACATTTTGTATGTTCCTAGGTTTTTTTACTGTCCCAATGTCCCATGTTCCAATGTCCCTACCCTTATTGAGCTTATAAAGATATATTAAAACTTAATAAATATATGTAAAAATCAATTCTAAATAACTTTAATTAATGACTTAAACTAAGTTTTATAATGGAATTTTTTATAATTTAAAAAATTATTTTTGTCCCAAAATGTCCCATGATGTCCCATGACAATACTGGTGAGAGGTATATAGAAGAGATTCTTGAGTATCATTTAATACCATTTCTAGAAGAATTTGAAGAAGAAAATGGCGAGTATTTTTTTCAGCAAGACAATGCACCGATTTATAAAAGTGTAAGAACGCGAACCTTTATGGAAGAAACGGAAATAACTCAGCTCCCATGGCCTGGACAAAGTCCAGACCTTAACCCGATTAAACACCTATGNGTTAAATGACTGGAAAAAGGTTGTATGGAGTGACAAATCCAGGTTCACTTTTTTTCAAAGTGATAAAAAAATTCATGTCTGGCGTCTTCCAAAAGAAAGTCATGATGTGAGTTGCCTTGTTCTGACTATAAAACATGGTGGAGATGGTATAATGATGTGGGGGTGTTTTTTCTGATATGGGTTAGGTCCTTTGGTAAGAATTGATGGCCGGATTAATAGTGAGAGGCAGTATTGTACATTTTGTATGTTCCTAGGTTTTTTTACTGTCCCAATGTCCCATGTTCCAATGTCCCTACCCTTATTGAGCTTATAAAGATATATTAAAACTTAATAAATATATGTAAAAATCAATTCTAAATAACTTTAATTAATGACTTAAACTAAGTTTTATAATGGAATTTTTTATAATTTAAAAAATTATTTTTGTCCCAAAATGTCCCATGATGTCCCATGACAATACTGGTGAGAGGTATATAGAAGAGATTCTTGAGTATCATTTAATACCATTTCTAGAAGAATTTGAAGAAGAAAATGGCGAGTATTTTTTTCAGCAAGACAATGCACCGATTTATAAAAGTGTAAGAACGCGAACCTTTATGGAAGAAACGGAAATAACTCAGCTCCCATGGCCTGGACAAAGTCCAGACCTTAACCCGATTAAACACCTATGGGATGAACTTGAACGCCATATTCGAGCTAGAACAGACAATCCAAAAAATCTGAGAGAATTAGAAGCGTTACTTCAAGAGTGTTGGTTACAGATTCAGTGCGAAGTTTATCAAAAACTTGTTGAGAGCATGAATCGTCGAGTAGAAGCTGTAATAAAGGCCCATGGTTATCCCACGAGATATTGATGGATATTTTTATTAAATTTTCATCACAGACTGTATGTAAATTAATTTATTATTTGCTTTTGTTTATAAAACTTTTTATTATTATCGAATCAATTGATTTTAGATTATTTTATTAAAAAATCATTAAAAAAATGTCACAATGATAAATTGCTTAATAATTTATTAAATATATCTATTATAGTAAAAAATCGTTTATTTATTCAATAACGTTATCATATATAATTTTCATTAGTATAATAAAATATTGATTGACAAAAAAATCACGATTTTCATTAATTTGCTGGGTGGTCCTAAACTTTTGAGTAGGTAGTGTATATTATTTATGTTTATGTTTGTAAGTAGCGTGTCAAAGTTTTCAATTTATATAAAAGTTATAATGATTAGATGTAATTTTAGAGTAATTTGACCAGTATTTACATTTTTAAAAAATCGTAACTTAGCTGAGTCCTTTCAGATTGTCATGAAAATCTGTAACAGAAAATATTCATTCTTTATATTTTTTTATGTATAGAAATTAGTAATCGTCTTTTTCAGAGAAATAACAAAAAAAAGTTACACAATGTTCATCTTATGCAAATAATTATTTTGCAGCACATTTGATGAAAAAATAATCTGTAATAATCTCATGATACTAGGAAAAATAATAATAATAAAAAAAATTAAGAAAAGTAAATTAATAAACTAAGATAAAATAAATAGGTTGGAAAAAAAGTTTGTAACACTGTTTTTATAATTTTACCTACTGTAATAATTAGGTGAGGAACAAAATAAAATTTATATTTTTAAAATCATATCGAATTGAATCAGTTGAGTCATTTTTATATTTTGTTTATAGATTTTTCGTTCGTAAAGTGCATCTTATAACTTTTAAACTTAATGCGATTTTTAATTCTTTCTGCATAAGTGCATATCTACCTGAAATGTTTTAAATTAGAATACTTTTAACTCAAATATTTTATTTTAATTATTCATTAAAATTTTATAATAGAAACATGTTATATAGTTGTTCATTTTAGTCTTATAATTTTATTATGAATTATGTGTTAAAAGAATGAGCGACGATAATATTTAACTTTAAGTGTATAAGTCATCTGACCATTCTAAAATCTCCGAATGTAGAAAACCATCTATTATACATCCTTTAGAAACAAAAATCTTTACATTTCCAAGTAGTGCATTGAAAATAATTTTGGTGAGTATGATTTTTTTTGAGACCTCTTTTTATATTTTTTATAATTTTTCTAAAAAGTATTTTCCAGAAATTTTGTTTCCCAATTTAACTTTCGTTTTAAGATACTTTCGAAAATAGATTGAACCTTACAAAATATTTATTAACAATTTTATATTTATAGGAAAATTTGTATATTCTGAAAGTGATTTCACTATTTATAAAATATTATATACCCCAAAGAATATTTGTGTTTTCATAAGAAATCTTTTGTTAATAATTTAATCGACAGTATCGTGATTATTCACGATCAATGAGTTTGATTTTGATAATTGGGCGAACAACAAGTAATAATCTATAATATCACTAAATGAACAATAACATTTTGTTTTACTTTTCTTTTTAATTAGCCACTGAAAATCTATCATAACGAGAAATTTCATTTTATAAAAGTTTGTTTTTCTAATTCATTAAAAAAAATTAACTTCATAAACCTACTGATTTTTTTTTTGTTTAGACGTCATACTATTACCGATGTTAATTAATTTGAATGAAGAAAACCCTCCTGTACAGAATATACTCAAAAATCTTTCGATGAATTAAAAGAGATTGATTGGCGAGTATATTCAGAATCAATTTAAGGTATTTATGATAATGTTTTTTGGTATTCTAATGTGGATGGAAATTTTTTTTTCATCTTTAAAATCATTTTTATCAGAGTTTGATTATAAATAAATAATTAGCTAAAGCTTTTTTTCATATTTTCAAAATAAAATTTGCATCAAATATCTGTTTGCAATACATCATGTGATGATGCGGTTATTAATTTTATTCTAATATCCATAATTTATGCCATTTTGGTAATAAAATTCAGCACCTCTTTCTATCATTTAATTTAAGAATATATACAGGATCGAATATTTGATAATACTTGTTCAATTTTGGACTGATCAATGATCCAAGTACCCAAGATTTTAAAATATATTATATAACATGTAGTTAAATATAATGTTTTGAACAATTCCGAATTTTAATATTTGGGAATACGTCTTGGATTTAAACATTACATGGAAACACAAACAGTTAGACGTGCTTTCTGTATTGAGAGTATAATTATTGATATAGAAACATACCTCATCTCTTCTTCTTCATAGATCCCCTGCAAGTCGAACCTAACATCCATGCACTCACAGTTTACAAAGTTCAGGGATTAACTTTACCTATAGATGTTTGAAAAAGGAAAAGAAAAATAATGCATTTGCTGATAAAAGAACATGAGAGATAGAAACGCATCTGAACCACTTCCTATTTCTAGACACCCAATAATAACTAAATTTCTTAATCACTAATATTTAATATATTTAAACATTACATTAAAGTTATAATTTTGAACATTAATAAATTATACAACCAATCATGAACAATTATCTTAACCACAAGAAGGCGGCGCATCTAAAAAATATCTAGTTCTAATAACATGAACATTAATAATACAAATTTGTAACATTCTATGAAGAACATAATGTAAATTCTTAAAGAATATTCTATGTAATAAGAAATTATAATGCAGATCAATCATGCTTGCATCGTTATACATGGAGAAAATCTTAAAGAACATTCTAATGCAAACCAATTTTAGAATTGACTATCATTCGTACAAATAATATGTAATTCTAGAATGCAAATTGTTCGAGCATTGGAAAAATTTTTAATATTTACCAATCTATATAAATGACAAGCATTCAAAATTAAGCTCATTTAAAAACAGTAGTATTATTTATAATAATATAATGCACCTGCACCTAAAGTGAATTCCTTCTTATAAACTTTTTTTATAATTAATTCATCACGTTTAAAATTTTATTCCATCTAAAATTTTTTTAATAAAAAGAATAGAACTTTAAAATTCAATAAATTTTATTAAATTTTTCGACATAAAAATCTTCAAATAAATGGAAACTATACGATACAATGAAATTAAAGCAACCGAAGGTAAAGAAAAATTTGAGAGGTACTTGAAATTAGCTGAAGCAGGAAATCATATAGGACAGAATGATCTTGGAGATTGCTATTACTTTGGAACTGGAACCACAAAAGATGAAGAGAAGGCATTTCAATGGTACTTGAAATCAGCTGAAGGGAGATATAATGTTGGGCAATGTAATCTTGGATATTGTTATCAAAATGGGATTGGAACCATAAAAGATGAAGAGAAAGCACTTCAGTGGTACTTGAAATCAGCTGAAGGGGGAGATCATGAAGGACAGAATAATCTTGGATATTGTTATCGCCATGGGATTGGAACCACAAAAGATGAAGAGAAAGCATTTCTGTGGCACCTGAAATCAGCTGAAGGGGAAAATCTTTTGGGACAGAATAATCTTGGATATTGTTATCAAAATGGGATTGGAACCACAAAAGATGAAGAAAAAGCATTTCTGTGGTACTTGAAATCAGCTGAAGGGAGAAATCTTTTGGGACAGAATAATCTTGGATATTGTTATCAAAATGGGATTGGAACCACAAAAGATGAAGAGAAAGCATTTCTGTGGTACTTGAAATCAGCTGAAGGAGGAAATCTTTTGGGACAGAATAATCTTGGATCTTGTTATCGCCATGGAATTGGAACCACAAAAGATAAAGAGAAAGCGTTTCTGTGGTACTTGAAATCAGCTGAGGGGGGAAATCTTTTGGGACAGAATAATCTTGGATATTGTTATCAAAATGGGATTGGAACCACAAAAGATGAAGAGAAAGCATTTCTGTGGTGCTTGAAATCAGCTGAAGGGGGAAATCTTTTGGGACAGAATAAACTTGGATCTTGTTATAAAAATGGGATTGGAACCACAAAAGATGAAGAGAAAGCATTTCTGTGGTACTTGAAATCAGCTGAGGGGGGAAACATTACTGGTCAGTGTAGTCTTGGATATTGCTATCAAAATGGAATTGGAACCACAAAAGATGAAGAGAAAGCATTTCAGTGGTACTTGAAATCAGCTGAAGGAGGAAATCTTTTGGGACAGAATAATCTTGGATCTTGTTACCGAAATGGGATTGGAACCACAAAAGATGAAGAGAAAGCATTTCAGTGGTACTTGAAATCAGCTGAAGGGGAAAATCTTTTGGGACAGAATAATATTGGATTTTGTTATCAAAATGGGATTGGAACCATAAAAGATGAAGAAAAAGCATTTCTGTGGTACTTGAAATCGGCAGAAGGGGGAAACCATAAAGGACAGAATAATCTTGGATCTTGTTATCAAGATGGGATTGGAACCACAAAAGATGAAGAGAAAGCATTTCAGTGGTACTTGAAATCAGCTGAGGGAGGCGATCTTTTGGGACAGAATAATCTTGGATATTGTTATCAAAATGGGATTGGAACTATAAAAGATGAAGAGAAAGCATTTCAGTGGTACTTGAAATCAGCTGAAGAGGGACATAGTTATGGACAAATTAATCTTAGTTATTGCTATCGAAATGAAATTGGAATTCTAAAAATTAAAAAACATCAAAATAAATTAAAGAATAAATGCCATAATTGTAAAGAATTAAATTTACAAAATAATGCATGTTCAAATTGTGAACTTATAGAAATGCAAAAATGGACTAGTGGTAATGGTGAAATTGATAAAATTATTCAAATGACTCAATCTGATGATGATGCAAAGGAATGGGAAATTTGGAGGTGGATAAATTATAGTAAATTTAAGGATATAGAATATTTAGCTGAAGGAGGATTTGGTAGCATTTGGAAGGCAGAATGGATAGATATGCCTGAAGAGTTATTTGAATTTTATAAATCAAATCAAGTTGCCTTGAAGAAGCTTAAGGATTCGCAAGAAATTAGCTCGGAATTTTTAAAAGAGGTAAATGCTAAATATCAATATCTCAATATATCAATAAGTTTTTATCTAATATAAATATAATTTATTTTTTTTTATAAATATAGATAAAGGCAAATTTCCAATGTCGAGATAGATATGTTTTACCAATTTTAGGTATAACTCAAGATCCAAAAACAAAAGAATATGCAATGGTTCTACGATATATGAAGAATGGAAATTTAAGAGATTTTCTTAAACAAAATAAATTATTACCTTGGATTGAACGATTATGGTTATTGAATACTTTTATCAGGGGATTAGAAGTCATTCACAGGAAAGGACTTATCCATCGTGATCTTCATCCTGGTAACCTTATGATAACTGAAGCATATAACAATTCAAAATACAAATTCGTAAGATTAGGAGATTTAGGATTATGCAGATTTACAAATGAAATTTCATCATCTGGGGCATATGGTATATTACCATATATTGCACCTGAAGTGTTAAATAAATATAAATATACACAAGCTTCAGATATTTATAGTGTTGGAATTATTATGTGGATAATTTCAACAGGAAAAATACCATTTGCTATTAGAGCATATGATCGAGAATTAGCAGTTGATATTTTCAATGGACTTCGACCAAAAATTAATAGAAACACACCTCAATGTTATGTAGAATTAATGGAAAAATGTTGGCACAAAGATCCAACCAAGCGTCCAAATGCTAAAATGATTTTTGATACATCAGAAATATGGATTGAGGAATTGATGTATAATGATAAAACAGAACATTCACTTATGTTTTTAAAAGCAAATGAAAAAATGCAAGTTGAAGATTTTGAATTGTCATTTGCTGAAACTACTCATTCTGAGGCATACCTTACAAGCCATCTTTTACCTTCACCGTTGCATATTCAACCTTCTTCTATTTTAGGATTTGACATAAATAAATTGAATTTTAATTTTAATGATAATTAAGTTAAAATTTGTTTACTTCATGCACTTGAATTTTAAAACTGAAATTTCTTAATTATAGTGTCTATAAATCACTCCACTTTGATCAGATATTATTTTTGAAAACTTTAGCTATTATTATTTCTAAAGAATTATATAATGTATTTTTATGAAACTAAATAAATATTTTGTATTCTAATTTATACATTATTGAATACATTGATTTTTATAACATTCACGGGATGTAACTTTTTACATTTCCTTTTTCCAAGAATAATTTATTAAAATACTTAAAGTTACAAGCTTACAAATTTCCCAGTTCTCGTAAACCGTTATATATTTACAACAGGGAGTGATTTTTTACTAAAATATTTCTAAGGCCATTTGAAAGCCCTGCTCTTGAGCCTTACAATAGCGGTTTAATTATCCCTCTAGCCTAGCATCGATATTTGCCAAATTATTAACATCTGAAGATAACATATTAATTTTATACTTACATTGATTCTCAATTTTCTACTATGATATTTCTAGTATCATTCAAAGCCTGAAATGAGGTCTTTAAAATGGTAGTAAAACTATGATCACCAATATTCATCAAGTTACTGCTGTCCGAAGTCTATAAAAACTACAAACTTATGACTTCACTTCAGGTGAGCCCAACTCAGGCTGGCAAGCCAGTTCAGATTTATAAGCCCAGCCAGGCCTGCGAGCTTATGAGGAGCTTTAGATAGATAGAATCGTAAAACCATTCGTATTGTGAAAACCAGAGCATTGTATTTTTCATTTTCACATTAATTGTATCGAAAAATAAAGCAAGTTTGTATCGCAAATCATTATTCTTTTTTTCGTGCATATAATCAGAAGCCCGATGTAGACAAAAATCTTTAATATTTATTTGTAAGAAACAAGCCAAGTGAAAAGAAAAATGAATATAATAATGAATGGGTCCCATCTAAAGAGAAAGTTCTCCCATAATGATTTCATGTTTCATTATTGCCAAACCCTAACCTAACAACCTTAATCAGTTTCGCTTCATATTATAATAATAGAATTTACAGCATAATAGAAAAGTATAACGGAAAATAAAAGACCTATTTATCTATTTATTTATCTGGAATAATAATATATCATAGATATTATATGAATATCACCATTAAAATAGATATATTTTATTATAAGTATAAATTCAATGGAAATAATAATAATTATAATAATAATACTAATGATATGAATTTTACCATATCTAAGGCAATTTTAAAAGTTCCCACCACCGCCATAGAAGCTGATTGTGCATGTTCGGTTCCTCCCGTAGAAAGATTATACCTGAAATTAATGAAATTAAGGTTATTATATATGAAAAAAAACATATAAATTATATAAAAATATGCAAAATAACAGAAATAATAATCAAAAATACTATTGCTTTACGTGGTATTTCAAAATTATTGAAGAATTTATGAATATGTCTTGTAATGCAAGACTGACCCTTTTCTCGCTTTGACTTTGAACACCTAAGAACACAATTGAAATCAAAGAACAAAACATAAAGTAATGAATTAAATATTCACTTACTAGAATATGCTGTGGTAAATTCATCGTTAAGCATTGTATTAACGATATATTTAATATCTTTAGATTCCGAACTTCCAGTACATATGCAAAACATTTAAAGCTTTCCATAAGCAATCTTTTGTAAGACAGAAATTCCATCTAATGATGTATTTCCACTTGACAAAAAAATCAACATAATTACCTTGAAATACGGTAGTCACTGACAATAATCTATAATAAAAATCTTTAATTACATACTTTCACATATTCTATGCGTGACCTTGCTTCCTTTTCTTTATTGGTGAAAATCGAAATCTTGTCTTGTGTGGATCTTGGAAATATAATTAAATATAATACAAAATCGAACATTCCTGGTATATTTTCAACAACTACGAAAGGAGAACACAAGAAGAGGAAGAAGAAGAAATCGTTAGCGAATTATGAATATAATTTATAAATTATTCAAACATTAACGTGTTTTGTACTGCATTCGTCATCGAGTCAGCTTCATATAATAAGTTTGAATCCATTACCATTAAATATAATTATAAATTATTATCATCACCTTTAATTATTATTAAGACTAATAATGATTTGGAATATTATAAGTATTATAACATCTTAACTTTCTTTGCATACTTGCATATGTTTTAATTTCTTTCCTTACAACATTGATACCTCGATCATCTGACGCGTTTAACTTTAATTCAAAATGAAGTTTCTTAAATTATATTAATTGAATCTTTATATCTACTATATATCTTTCACTCAATATATCATCACACTCTCTCTATATATTTCTCTAAATATATATTTTTCAAACTTGGTCCATGCAACTTTCTCGTAAAAGTTAATATTGCTATAGTTTTTCCTGTACCGGGAGGTCCATAAAACAATATATAAATCTTTAACTTAGTGATACAACAAATAATAATAATAACTTATTTAATGAATTATATAATAGAATGACAATGGAATTAAAAAATATATAAATAAATAATGTATATAAATATATATGTGCTTGTTAAAATCACATCCTCATGTGAAGCAATTTCTCCAAGTGTTTGAGGACAATATTTTTCTACCCTATTTTATATATATATATATATAATATAATAGTTCTCTTTGAGCGACACGTTTGAAATTTGCTTTATCCCGAATTAATAAACTTCTCTTTTCTCAATTGGTACTTCCTATTTTAAATTGTTTGTCTTTAAATTGTTTTAAATGAGTGCGCATTAAGAATTTGAATATTACAAAAGTAATTTACATAGTGAAATAATTACCTTGTCAATAGATGGCTCCTGTGCCAAGAGAGTATAAATATCAGATGTTATATGATCGGGATATTTCTTACCTTCTCCTTCGAAAGTGTATTGACGTATTTAAGAAGTGCTAAAGTACTAGACGCAATGCTTTAAGAAAAATGAAGTTCAATGTATTTGACAAAAAGCGATTAAATCTAGATTAAAAAAAATAATAATTAAAATATAAAAAAGATTATTATTCAAAAAAATTAAAATCTTTATATACGAATTCCATACTTTTCTTGATCCCAGTTCTCTTCGATTGTTTTTATGAATTTGTCCTTTAATTCATCTAAAATTTCTGCATGATTGACATTCCACTTAAGTAGTGAATAAACATTCTAGAATTTTTTATATTTAATAAAATGGTAGTGACTTTGATTTCGTTGAGGGATGCTAGAGACGCGATGTTGACTTATACTGTTCTTGGATCTCTGAAATCCTTGTAATAGGATCACTGTCATTGAGACCTAGACCAAAGCGACGTGCACCGGGTTCTATCACATGAAGATCAGGATCGAAAGACTTTATTTTTATTTTTCTTATAACTACTGTAGAATGACAAGAATGATAGCACATGATGAGTACATCTAATTGGCTACTAGATCTCAACAAGGACCGTAATTGGACAAAAATCAAACTAGTTTGGAAGAAGAAAAAAACTTTATCAGAATAGTTCAAAACGTTGAGCGGGTTGGTAAGGACAAAAATATGTGGTTTGTATATATAAATAAATAAATAATATGTTTACAGTTATAATAATAAATAAATATTTAAAACCAGTTTTTTTAAAAAATATAATAAGTGTAATATTGAATGTGTAGTCATTTAGTGAATATATTATATCATTTTATTTTATATGATTATTTTATTTTTAAAATAAAATAGAAGTTTAAAATTCACGAATTCCAATAAATAAATAAAATAAAATAAAAATATGTATAAATAAAAAAAATAAATAAAAATTTTGTGGGGAAATCAGCTGGTTGTACACTTTTTTTAAAAAAAAATGACTTTAATATTTATTTTTTTATTTTTTTTTCCAACGGAGCCATGCCCCAATAAATTTTTTATTAATAAAATTATAATAATATATCTATTGAAACTGACTAAAATAAGCTATGCTAGATTTACCGTCCGGCCCATCGTTGCCTAAGTTATTAAGCTTAGGAACTGATGGCCATGTCCCCATCAGAAAAAATTTTTATTTTATATAAATTGTTTCTTTTATAAGTAAAAGTATTAAGAAAAATTTCATTTGTAAAAAACTCTAAATCCTCCNAATTCACGAATTCCAATAAATAAATAAAATAAAATAAAAATATGTATAAATAAAAAAAATAAATAAAAATTTTGTGGGGAAATCAGCTGGTTGTACACTTTTTTTAAAAAAAAATGACTTTAATATTTATTTTTTTATTTTTTTTTCCAACGGAGCCATGCCCCAATAAATTTTTTATTAATAAAATTATAATACAAGCTTGTACATAAGATTATAATATATCTATTGAAACTGACTAAAATAAGCTATGCTAGATTTACCGTCCGGCCCATCGTTGCCTAAGTTATTAAGCTTAGGAACTGATGGCCATGTCCCCATCAGAAAAAATTTTTATTTTATATAAATTGTTTCTTTTATAAGTAAAAGTATTAAGAAAAATTTCATTTGTAAAAAACTCTAAATCCTCCTCTTTATGTTTTTGTTTTCTTTGAAAATTTATTTTTTCCATCATTTTTGATATATGCAAATTTCCCTCTTTTATATTTGACATTTTGTCAATCTGTATTTTTGTCCTTTTATCATTCCTCATTTGTCTTGTTCTTTTATCTTTATTAGTTATGCCATTCTTTATCTCCCATTCAATAACCTTATCACATCTTTCTTTCCATATCTGTTTAAGTATTTTCTGAAACTCTTCTAAAACATCTATTATTATTTTATTTGCAAAATGACTTTAATATTTATAAATATTTGATTTACAAAATATTGCCAATCCCAAAAAAATGTGACGCAACTTCTCAAAAAACGCATAAATTCATAATACTGAAAGTACAAGTAACGAAAGAACATCTGAATTTTCAGATCATATCTCTTTATAATAAAAAATTATTATTATTATTATTTCAATACAATATTAATAATTCAATAATAGAATATAATTCATACTTTTTCCAATGAAACTTGATGAAGAAGTATTGATTCAACATAACCACACATTGTATGTCATTGAGTTTCTACCTATTTTTTAAAAAACCTCCTTTAATTCCAAATTCATCAGTATGATCTTTTAATGTTTATCCTAAAATTGAATGCAAAGTATTAATTTAATATTATATAAATAGGCTCTTAAAATTGCATACAATGATGTAATATTCGATTATCTTACAAATATCTTTTGATATTAAATTGATAGCATCACAATATATTACATGCAAGAAGTATATTTGAAGCTGTCATTGACAATTGTAAAAAACTTTTTATATTCTACTTTTTTCAAAACATTTTCAAGTTTAGAAATTAAAAGTTCACCAGTATGTCTTTTCAGATAAATTTTTTAAACTCTATAGATAATTATATCTCATATGACTTGCTAATTTAAGTAATATAAATGATAATTAATGAGTTCCTAATAATATAATGATTTCGAAAATTCAGAATATATTTCACTAAATAAAAAAAAAATCTGGAAGAATATCACTGCATGTGATCGTCACCTCTTGGCAAAATTTCATAATTCCTTGATCAACCCCCTAACACATAAATTTAATTTTGCCCTGTGGTGACAATCACCTACGGTCATACTGACATTGCTTTCATTTATATCAAAAAAATAATATTAGAATCACTGTTTATAATATTCTAATCTTATGAGGGGGTTACAAGCCCCAATAAAGTACATATATTACTTTGAAACAAATAACAAATATACAGTGGTGTGCAAAAAAATGACAATTTTTAAAATCACATGATTATCGCATCAATTAAAATGTTTATTACATAATTTTAAAGCCGAAACTCGGCAGATTTTATTAAAAAAAAAATAATATGATATTCTTTCACCATTTTTTTCAATAATCTCTTTACAACGTCGTGACATTGAATTTACAAGATTAATTAGAAGACTACTTGGAATTTTTCCCATTCTTCACCCATAAAACTTTCTAATTCACTAAGATTTTTTGGTTTACGTAACTCCACGTTCCTCTTAACAATTGCCCATCACTTCTGGAAATTCTTTAGCAATACGACTAATCAATATCTTGTTGTAGCCGCCATCATCCTTTTAACATTCTGTTAACTTCTGGAATATGTTTTTCTAAGATTTCAGTATAGAATTTTCCATCCATTATACACCTAAAACAAAAAAGACTTGTTTTTCCTTTTATACAGAAACCCCTCATGCGAATATTTTTCTTCAGTCTTTTGACATAGGGCGAATTGGCCTTGCATTTTTATATCAGTGTTTAATTATATTACGAAATAATTGAAAGGCTGTTTCATCACTAAATAGAGTCTTTTTCCAATCATAATTCTTGTGCTTTTGAGCCCATTCGATACGTTTTTGTTTGTGAGTCAATGTGAGCATTGGTGTGCAGAGAGGAAGAGCATTTTGGTATCTGAGGCTGGCTTGAAATTGTTGAGTGGGAAACATTTAATCCAATATCCTCTAATTTACTAGCAAGAGACCTAGCAGAAAGTGAGGGCTGTCTTTGAATATATTGTCCAATTGCCCGGGATGCGTCTGGTGTTATTTTTTTAAGGTTTCGGTAGATACTTTTAAGTGGAATCTTTGTTAATGAGTATAATTTAGTAGCATTTCATATTCCTTGTGTAATATGGTTTGCTGTTGTGCTTCTTGCTTAGAGGGGGCCATTGTAATGCTTGAAAAAAAATATAATTTTATTATTGTGAAAAAATTTTTTCCGCAGAACGATAGAACGATCATGTGGCTTTTATTTGTAAATTAATTTGGCCAAAATCGGAATGGTTATCACTTTCATTGTTAATATATACATTTTACCATTAACAAAATTTGATCAAAATTTGAATGAGGATTATTTTTCAAAAACATAAGTTAAAAAAAATATTTTGTAAAAATAAAAAAAATGAACGAAAATTTTTTTTTTTAAAAAATAATTTGCCATCATAACAAGAATGACAAATGTGTAGGTGTGTGTATTCACGTATGCTTCTTAAAAAATATAAATAGTAAAAATAATTTCTTTAAAATAAATTTTTAATTTCAAAAAAAAAAAATGCGACGACTGGTCGGAACATGGGCTAACTATTCATGATAAAAATTTCGTTGCACAAACTTAAAGTTTTATAAGTAATTAAGGGCAATTTGTGGAATTGCTTACCGTTTAAGGGATTGTTGAAATATGCAGTATACAGTACGTGATATATACATTTATTTATTACATAAACATATATGTAGTTTTGAAAATGATAAGGATTTGTTATCTAGATCTCAGTTTTTTTAATGATTGGCTAATTGATTACCAAAAATAAAAACAAACAAAATCTCGTATGGAAAATGCATACTATCACTAAAATTATAAATTTATTATTTTTTCAAATCAAATTTTTAACAAAAACTTTCTCTCTATTACTTATAATTAAAATAAACGATTATCAAATGAATAATATTCAATATTATTATCAGCAAATCCCACTCACGATAACCGCTTCCTCACAAATGCCCATAATTACTTCTGGTCAAACTGGCATTATGACTACTGAGAATGAACAAAGGGTAAGAATTATTGACATAAAAAAAAATCTAATAAAAATAGTATTTTAAAAGAATAAAATAACTTACATAATTTAGAAGGTAACAACTTTTCGTGATCGCAGAATTTGTGGGTAAAAACTTACGCGATTGCAACTAGTGTAAATAGGAAAAGTCATTATTAAAAAACGAATCGCATATAAGTAATTTGAAATGAGATTTAGTGCATTAATTAGCTTTATTTAAAAATTAGGTCGACCAAGAAGGAGATAATAGCATTACTAATGATAATGCAAGTGATGATCAGCCTAAGCCTTCACTTACATATATTTCATTAATTGGTCAAGCTATTTTGGCTGCTCCTGATAAGAAACGTCAGTTAAATGAAATATGTATATGGATCGCTAACATTTATCCATTCTATAAGATGGAAAATAAAAGTTGGCAGGTATGTATAATAAAATTAGCAAAACTTCCCAATGTTATTTAATTGACACTAATAATATATTATTAATAATATATTCATAGAACACCATTCGATATAACCTAACCCAATGTCCTGCTTTTTGTCATTGTGAACGAGATGACGGAATGGGAAGAAAGAAAAGAAAGAAAGCCTGGACAATTCCTGATGAATATCAGGAATGTTTCGTCAATGGGATTTATAGTAACCGAAAAATGAAAGAAATCAAGGAACGTGAAGAAAGTGCTTCTGCCTTTGAGTCTGGGGAAACAATTAGCTCCTCCAGTAATGGAACGGTCGAAGCAAGCAGTAGTTCTTCACCAGCCCCATGTAATTATGTAAATATGGCTAAGGTTGAAAATATCCAAGATAATGGAATCTCGAATTATGAAATTAAAGAAACTGAAGAAAACAAAATCGAAATGCCAACCTGGGAACTAGGTGTTACAGAGTATTGTTACGATACTGGACTTGGACTTGAGTATGATCAGCGAACATATTTTGTCTCGCAATTAAATGTTCCGGAAATATATGACTGTCCAGATTTTATTTACATCGGATGCACAGATCCTGAAAAATTAGTGCAAGTTTCCCCAGGAACCTGCGACCTTGGTTACATTGACCAAGGCATTTTTAATCCGTGGTAAATCATGTCATCTATGATTTATGGAAATTATGCTCAAATTAGATTTTTTTTTAATTTGTAATTATTTTTTGGTTGACTTATTTTTTTTTGTATGCCCTTCTCATGAAGGATTTTAAAAAGATGCGATTATATACTCTTTATGCTTTATTTAGACATGTCAAATTCAACAATTCAAATCTTTTGATTTGAGAAATACGTTAAATCCTATTAAGATAAGAATTAATTAGTAGGCGAATCAATTTTAATTATTACTTTTTATTTTAAATAGTAAGATTTTTATTTGGTCATTTCTGAAAATCAAATGATTTCTTTAAATCCTATTTGCTTTCCGGGAAAAAGAAAANAAGGTTGAAAATATCCAAGATAATGGAATCTCGAATTATGAAATTAAAGAAACTGAAGAAAACAAAATCGAAATGCCAACCTGGGAACTAGGTGTTACAGAGTATTGTTACGATACTGGACTTGGACTTGAGTATGATCAGCGAACATATTTTGTCTCGCAATTAAATGTTCCGGAAATATATGACTGTCCAGATTTTATTTACATCGGATGCACAGATCCTGAAAAATTAGTGCAAGTTTCCCCAGGAACCTGCGACCTTGGTTACATTGACCAAGGCATTTTTAATCCGTGGTAAATCATGTCATCTATGATTTATGGAAATTATGCTCAAATTAGATTTTTTTTTAATTTGTAATTATTTTTTGGTTGACTTATTTTTTTTTGTATGCCCTTCTCATGAAGGATTTTAAAAAGATGCGATTATATACTCTTTATGCTTTATTTAGACATGTCAAATTCAACAATTCAAATCTTTTGATTTGAGAAATACGTTAAATCCTATTAAGATAAGAATTAATTAGTAGGCGAATCAATTTTAATTATTACTTTTTATTTTAAATAGTAAGATTTTTATTTGGTCATTTCTGAAAATCAAATGATTTCTTTAAATCCTATTTGCTTTCCGGGAAAAAGAAAATGAAAGAATTAATTATTTGTTTATAATAATAATGTTATCAAATGTAATTTTTTTTGTGAATTTATATTGTCCTGTTTATTAATATATATTTATTTCCAAAAAATTCATTCAGTTCCAACATTACGTATTTAATTATCGTGAAATTAAATTTAATCATTATGAATATTATTCACATTTTTATTAACAAGTAATAATAAAAGTGCCATTATCAAGGTCTTTTAAAAAATAAAAGAATAATAACTCATTCATATTTTAAATTTATATATTATACACAAATTGCCTTTCATCTCGTCAAATATGTCTTAATACAATATTCTTTTCTAGATAACCATCCCTTTTCAACTACACTTCCAAATATTATATTTGAAGGATTGGCTAATATTTAAATCTTTACAAATTATACAATTTTAAAATACAAGTTCGATGTTTTTTATTATTTATTAAATAAAGAAAAAATGCCACATCACACGAAAATAAAAATTTATTTTTATTCTGATAAGTTTGTCCTCAAAATTACTTATGATTATGTTGTATTTTTCTTCTTAATACTAATAACAATATTTAGTAATATATTTTCTGGGGATTATTATTTATTTTGCTATGTTTTATTTTATTATTATATTTTATGTTATTTTAGATTAGATTAGATCGAAATTGGTAATCTCAGGTGAAGTATTATAGAAAAATAAAATAGCTGAATAAAATATATAAAAAAAAAGAAAAGAGTAATCAGGAATGAAAATATTCTCACAACATTCAATTCTTTTAAAATAGATATATTTTCAGATTAAAGTTTTTTTTTTGAAGTAACGTGGTCTTCTATGCATATATAAAAAAATAAATTCGACATAAAAGGAAAACAAGAGTGTTGAGCAAATATAAAAATATAAACAAAAATTTAAGAAAGCAATTTAATGTAAAGATAAATTATCGCCAAATTAGCAATGATAAAAAACAAACACCTAAAAATGTTTGATAATATTATCTGCCGTCGAAATTATTTATTTATTTTTTATTTATTTTTATTTATTTATTTTTTATTTATTTTTAGTTATTTATTTTTTATTTATTTTAATTTATTTATTTTTTATGCTTTACGCACACTCACATTTTTCATTCTTTGTTATGTTCGTAATGACAAAAAATATATTTTCTTCAATTTTTTTTTGTTTTTACAAAATATATTCTTTAACTTTCTATATATGAAAAATAATCCTCATTCAAATCTTGATCAAAATTTGTTAATTGTAAATTATATATATGTATATATATATATAATGTGAACCATCTTATATAAAAAATATATATGTAATAATGTATATATAAATTCTAATATTAAATTTCAAATCTCCTGCTAAACTATAATACATAATATCATCACCCAATAAAACCAAATAATAATATTAAAAAAATCTCCCAAAAAAATTAATAAATAAAATAATTGAAAGAAATATAAAATGAAATCCAGAAAGATAAAAAAATAAGTCTTTTTAAAAATATGTAAATATATAATAATAATAAAAGTCCCTTGTAAAAAAATATAAATTGAAAATGGATGAAAAAAATAACATATTTACATGAAGAAAAGATGTAAAAAATGTATTTAAAAATGAGCATATAAATAAAATATAATTAATATATTTATCATAGCCATTTTTGTATGCGTAAGAAAAAATCATAAAGTAGTGATACATAAAATGATGTAAATGTATTTTCTTTCTATAAGATGTCTTTAATAACTTTATATTTACTACATAATTTTTATAAAGAGGGACTCCGTTAGTCGTAAAAAAAATATAAAGTTTGAGTAAGAAAGTAATTCATTAATTTTAATTTAATGAGATCGTACTATCTGTGCTAGATTATTGTATTCTGACTTTTCAAGTGTTGTGGGAGTTTTCCATAAGTGATTCGTGGCTTGACTTATAAAAATAGCATTTAATTCTCCAATTCTTTTGCATTCCTTTGCAACGGAATATCTAAATATCTTATAGGCATGACATCTGTTATGGTCACGTTAGGCTTTTTAGAATTAAAAAAGTTTAATACTTCATTAATTTCTGGAGGTGGATGTATATTATTTCTGTTTATGTTTGCAAGTAACGTGTTAAAGTTTTCCATTTATGTAAAAGTTGTAATGATTAGATGGAATTTTAGAATAATTTGACCAGTATTTATATTTTTTTTAAAAAATCGGAACTTAGCTGAGTCATTTTCAGATTGTTGTGCTATAGATAACAGAAAAGTTACACAATATTCATTCTTTATATTTTTTTATGCCGTCCTCCTTTTAGATAGGAAAGTGCGATGAGTGAGATTATGTAACAACGGATCATATTCAATATTATTATTATGCAGAAAAAAATTTAATGTTTTTTTTTTTTTATAAGTTGTATTTTTTTTCTTAAAATCTTGAATTTTGTTTTTTTGGTTAAGACAAAATTTCTAATAATAATATATTTTATTGTGTTTAATTTTATTATTTTATTTTACTTTACTTTATATTAGATTTATAGAAAAAGAAAACAGCCGAATAAAATGTAAAAAAAAAGAAGAGTAATCAGGAATGAAAGTATTCTTTTACATGCGATTCTTTTAAAATAGATATATATTTTCAGATTAAAGTTTATTATATATATATTATCTTTATTACTTTTATTTTATTTTTATTTTATTTTTTATTTTATTTTTTATTTTATTTTTTATTTTATTTTTTATTTTATTTTTTATTTTATTTTTTATTTTATTTTTTANTTTTTTTGGTTAAGACAAAATTTCTAATAATAATATATTTTATTGTGTTTAATTTTATTATTTTATTTTACTTTACTTTATATTAGATTTATAGAAAAAGAAAACAGCCGAATAAAATGTAAAAAAAAAGAAGAGTAATCAGGAATGAAAGTATTCTTTTACATGCGATTCTTTTAAAATAGATATATATTTTCAGATTAAAGTTTATTATATATATATTATCTTTATTACTTTTATTTTATTTTTATTTTATTTTTTATTTTATTTTTTATTTTATTTTTTATTTTATTTTTTATTTTATTTTTTATTTTATTTTTTATTTTATTTTTTATTTTATTTTTTATTTTATTTTTTATTTTATTTTTAATTTTTATATTTATATTTTGCCACCACGTTTAAAAGAATATTTGCTATGACATAATTTCTTTAAATATGGTTATATTTCATCATAAACATTAATTTATTATTTTTTTTTATACTTTTTCAATAAAAAAAATGAAGGAAAAGAAGAAGGGAGAGATATATAGTGATATTAAGTTTTAACATCTACATATAAGCAAGTGGTATTTCTTTTTTGTATTGTCGTTTTTTTTTCATAGTATATATTTTATTATATAATAAGAATTTCTTTTTTTTTTTTAATATACAGAATATACATACATATTATAGTAGTGTACACCATTTGTATCTTCGAGAAAAAATAAATTTAATTTATTTATTTAAAATATGTAATCTAAACATTATTTAGCCTATTGTATATGCATTTTATTCTATGATTTGGTAAATCAATATACGTAAATATTAATTTCTCCACTCAAGTTTTATTTATTTATTTTTAAAATAAAAAAAAAAAACAAAAAAAAAACAGACACGCACATACCATTTTATATTATATTATCTGTTACATCTCTAAACCAGTTTTTTTTATTTATACATAAAACGGACCACATATTTTCTTCCAACCCGCTCAAAAATTTTGAACTACATACATATTACAGTAGTGTACACTATTTTTCATTTTCGGGAAAAAATAAATTTATTTTATTTATGTAATCTAAACATTATTTAGCCTATTGTATATATTCATTTTATTTGTAAATCAATACAGTATACTATTAAAGTTAAAAAAGTGTACAACTAGCTGACCACACAAATTTTTTATTTTTATTTACATTTTTTATTTTTATTTATATTTTTTATTTTATCCATTTATTTTATTTATATTTTTAAAATAAAAAATATAAAATAAAATAAAATAGAAACAACACGCACATACCATATTATATTATATTATCTGTTATATCTTTAAACCAGTTTTTTTTATTTATTTATATATACCGACCACATATTTTCTTTTCCTAACCCGCTCAAACATTTTGAACTATTCAGATAAAATTTTTTTCTTCTTAAATAAATTTTTTTTTTGTTTTCGCGATTTTCAAAAAAAAAACAACGAAAAGCGAAGGAAAGAAAGAAAAATAATAATAATTATTAAGGACATAAATTTTAATAATAATAATATTATTATTATTAACATTAATATTAATAGTAATAATAACTTTTAATAATAACATTTTTTCTTTCAAATAGTCCTAATCAAATTTTGCGACCAAAAGACAACAAAACATTATCTTGTCATGAATCTACTATGTCTTTCTCATCACATTATCACAATAATCATAATAATAATCTTACGGCTAATAATAAACGAAAAAGTTACCCACCATTTCCTGGGAATAAAATGTATTAATATCATACCCGATAAAGTTGTATTTGTTTCTTTTTGAACAAGCATTCTGATTTCGATTCAGAAATAACGATAATCTCTCTTATGTTGTTGTCATGCACTTCATAACTTCATATATATACTCATGTACTTTGATTTTGGTGCAAAGCATTGACTGTACATATTACGATTCTTCTTCTTTATTATATTACTTATTGTCAAAAATAATTTCATTAAATTAATCATCATTGTGATTCATTAATGAACTGATAGACTCCTTAAACGTTATTCTATTTCTTCTTTTTTTTTCTATTTTCTATTTATTTACGTACGTATTTTAAAAATTTTATTATTGTTATTTACATATATTTTAATTTCTTACATTTTGTCGTTGAGTTTATTTTATTTTTATTTTATATTGAGTTAATTATTTTTATTTTTATTTATCTAAACAAATAACTCATAAAGTATAAAACAAAATATAATAGAGTATAAAGAAACTTTCTGTGTGGATACTTCCTTTTTTTTTAAAGAAAAAATATAAATCACACCAGTGATTTTCAACCAATAAAAATGAAAACCTCACATTAGTATGTTTTCGAATAAATAAATAATATAAATACTTAAATACTACGAAAATATTTTAATACCTGGCGACGTAATTTCTCTTTGAAGTCTAATTTCCAACAACATCCAATTAACAATAATTTTTAAATTTTAAGTAGTTAATTAAAAATTAATAACTGCATCTCATAATAATGAGATTTAGTTATTAGTGGATTCCATACTTTGATAGATCATATCCTGCATGTAAAGTTTGGTGCCGAAATTCAAAAAATGGAATATTAACAATAAATTCTAATAAATGCCATAGTTTATATTTCCTTTTTTTGAATTTCGGCACCAACTCTGCCCGCATGTGTCATAATTTCTGATCCCAATAAATCTGTTTCGCTTTCTAAAGCTTGACATATTTTTTAATTCCATTATAATTCTATTATATAATCCATTAAATAAGTTATTATTATTATTTGTGATATCGTAAGTTTGTCTATTGAAAAGGATCAAGTTTCACATTTATTGTTTTATGGACCTCCCAGTGCAGGAAAAACTACAGAAATATTGGCTTTTGCGAGAAAGTTGTATGGACCAAGTTGGAAAAAAAAAGTTCTGGAAGTAAGCAATAATTACATATTTGGAGAGAGCGAGTGTGATATATTGAGTTAAAGATATCTATAGTAGATATAGAGATTCATTTAATATAATTTGAGAAACTTCATTTTGAATTAAAGTTAAACGCGTTAGATGATCGAGGTATTAATGTTGTTAGGGAAAAAATTAAACATATGCAAGTATGCAAAGAATGTTCAGGTATTATAATATTTATAATATACTGTATTATAAAGATTATTAATCAGATTCAAACTTATTATATTGGATGAAGCTGACTCGATGACGAATGCGTTAAGACGAAGTATTAATGTTCTTAATATTATTGAATGGCGTTGAATTATTTATGAATTATATTAATAATTCGCTTTCTTTCTTTTCTTGTGCTCTACTTTTTAGTTATTGAAAAATGCACCAGGAATATTCGACGGATAGAATTTCTTACAAAGGATTGCTGATAAATGTTTTACAGGCATTATATTAACGAAACAGTGGTATATATATACTTGAATGATTTTGAATAATAACCTTAATTTCATTAATTTCAAGTATAATCTTTCCACGGGAGGAACAATCAGCTTCTATAGTTAAAACTTTTAAACCTCCTTAGATATGGTAAACATTCATTTCATTATATAATATTATTTTATTATTATTATTTCCGTTGAATTTTATACTAATAATAAAATATATCTATTTTAATTCTCGATATCCATATAATATTTATAATTTTTATAACATTTATTGTATATATTATTATTCCAGATAAATAAATAAACTTTTGCTGTTATACTTTCCATCATACTCTTCTATTATGCTGTAAATTCTATTACGATATATGAAACCGAAACTGATTTAAGGTTGTTGGGTTGGGTTGTTCGGCAATGGTCTTAGATGATTCTTTAAATAACGAAACGTGAACATGAAATCACTATATATTCTTTTTTCCCTTTATTGGATCCACTTTAAACAAATTTTTTATAGGATTGTGACTGAGAAAAAATCATTATTTTGATGAAATGTGGCATGTGTTCAGGAAATGGAGGAATATTAGACACAAAAACTTTTATAATAGAAATAGGGTCCATTTATTTATTATATTCATTTTTTTTACTTAGCTGGTTTCTTATATCAATGACAAATAAATATTAAAGATTTTTGCCTATATCAGGCTTCTGATTTTTGGCGATGAGTATGGCACGAAAAAAAAAGAATAAATATTTGCAATACAAATCCTTGGTTTATTGTTTTAGATACAATTAAAATGAAATATGAAAAATACAATGTTCTAGTTTCCGCAATGTGAATGGTTTACGATTCCTACCTAAAGCTCTTCATTGGCTCGCAGAACTGGTTGGGTTTATGAACCTGAACTGGCTTGCTGAGTTCACCTGAAGTGAATTCATAAGCTTAAGATGAGTTTGCGGGTTTGTATAAACTTTGGACAACTTGATGAATATCGGTGATTAATATAGTTTTAATACCGCTGTAAAGCCCTCATTTCAGGCTCTCAAATGGCACTAGAAACCTTATAAATGTAAAGTATAAAATTAATATACTATCTTCAGATGATAATAATAAATATCGAGGCTAGAAAGATAATTAAACCACTATTGCAAAACTTAAGAGCAAAGCTTTCGAATGATCTTAGAAATATCTTAATAAAAAATCACTCCCTGTTGTATATTGATGAGGACTTGTAAACTTATTTTAATAAATTGTCTTTGGAAAAAGGAGTTGCATAAATTAGAAATGTTGATAATACAATATATTTATTTAGTTTCATGAAAATACATTATATAATAATATGGAATAATAATAGCTAAAATTTCAAAACTGAATCAATCAAGGCGAAGTGATTTACAGACATTTCAATTAAGAAATTTCAAATTTTAAAAATTCATTTTATTTACATCAAATCTTAAAATAGAAGAAGGTTGAATATGTGATAGCGAAGGTAAAGGATGGCTTATAAGGTATGCTCCAGAATGAGTAGTTTCAGCAGATGATAATTCAAAATCTTCATCTTGCATTTTTTGATCTGCATTTAAAAACATAAGTGAATGGTCTGTTTTATCATTATATGTCAATTCCTCAATCCATTTTTCTGATGTATCAAAAATCATTTTAGCATTTGGACGCTTGGTTAGATCTTTGTGCCAACATTTTTCCATTAATTCTACATAATATTGAGGTGTGTTTCTATTAATTTTTGGTCGAAGTCCATTGAAAATATCNACTATCTTCAGATGATAATAATAAATATCGAGGCTAGAAAGATAATTAAACCACTATTGCAAAACTTAAGAGCAAAGCTTTCGAATGATCTTAGAAATATCTTAATAAAAAATCACTCCCTGTTGTATATTGATGAGGACTTGTAAACTTATTTTAATAAATTGTCTTTGGAAAAAGGAGTTGCATAAATTAGAAATGTTGATAATACAATATATTTATTTAGTTTCATGAAAATACATTATATAATAATATGGAATAATAATAGCTAAAATTTCAAAACTGAATCAATCAAGGCGAAGTGATTTACAGACATTTCAATTAAGAAATTTCAAATTTTAAAAATTCATTTTATTTACATCAAATCTTAAAATAGAAGAAGGTTGAATATGTGATAGCGAAGGTAAAGGATGGCTTATAAGGTATGCTCCAGAATGAGTAGTTTCAGCAGATGATAATTCAAAATCTTCATCTTGCATTTTTTGATCTGCATTTAAAAACATAAGTGAATGGTCTGTTTTATCATTATATGTCAATTCCTCAATCCATTTTTCTGATGTATCAAAAATCATTTTAGCATTTGGACGCTTGGTTAGATCTTTGTGCCAACATTTTTCCATTAATTCTACATAATATTGAGGTGTGTTTCTATTAATTTTTGGTCGAAGTCCATTGAAAATATCAACTGCTAATTCTTGATCATATGCTCTAATAGCAAATGGTATTTTTCCTGTTGAAATGAACCACATAATAATTCCAACACTATAAATATCTGAAGCTTGTGTATATTGATATTTATTTAATACTTCAGGTGCAATATATGGCAATATACCATATGCTCCAGATGATGAGATTTCATTTGTAAATCTGCATAATCCTAAATCTCCTAATCTTACGAATTTGTGTTTTGAATTGTTATATACTTCAGTTATCATAAGGTTGCCAGGATGAAGATCACGATGGATAAGTCCTTTACTGTGAATGACTTCTAATCCCCTGATAAAACTATTTAATAGCCATAATCGTTCAATCCAAGGTAATGATTTATTTTGTTTAAGAAAATCTCTTAAATTTCCATTCTTCATATATCGTAGAACTATTGCATATTCTTTTGTCATTGGATCTTGAGTTATACCTAAAATTGGTAAAACATATCTATCTCGACATTGGAAATTTGCTTTTAACTATATTTATAAAAAAAATATACATTATATTTATATTAGATAAAAACTAATTGGTATATTGATATATTTAATATTTACCTCTTTTAAAAATTCTGAGCTAATTTCTTGTGAATCCTTAAGCTTCTTCAAAGCAACATGATTTGGTTTATAAAATTCAAATAACTCTTCAGGCATATCTATCCATTCTGCTTTCCAAATACTACCAAATCCTCCTTCAGCTAAATATTCTATATCCTTGAATTTACTATAATTTATCCATCTCCAAATTTCCCATTCTTTTGCATCATCATCTGATTGAGTCATTTGAATAATCTTATCAATTTCACCATTACCACTAGTCCATTTTGGTATTTCTATAAGTTCACAATTTGAACATGCATTATTTTGTAAATTTAATTCTTCGCAATTATGGCATCTATTCTTTAATTTATTTTGATGTTTTTTAATCTTTAGAATTCCTATTTCATTTCGATAGCAATAACCAAGACTGTTCTGTCCTCCATGATATCCCCCCTCAGCTGATTTTGAGTACCATTGAAATGCTTTCTCTTCATCTAATGTGGTTCCAATTTCATTTTGATAACAATATCCAAGATTATATTGTCCCGTATGGCTTCCTCCTTCAGCTGATTTCAAGTACCATTGAAATGCTTTTTCATCATCTTTTTTGACTCCAGTTCCATAGTAATAGCACTCTCCAAGACTATTCTGTCCGCTGTTATTTCCCCCTTCAGCTGATTTTAGGTACCACTGAAATGTTTTTTCTTCATCTTTTGTGGTTCCAATACCAAGTCGATAACAATGTCCAAGTTTTTTTTGTCCATCACTATTTCCCCCTTCAGCTAATTTTAGGTACCACTGAAATGCTTTCTCTACATCTTTTATGGTTCCAATTCCATTTTGATAACAATATCCAAGATTGGCCTGTCCCTTATTACATCCCCCTTCAGCTGATTTTAGGTACCACTGAAATGCCTTCTCTTTATCTTTTCTGACTTCAATTCCATAGTAATAGCACTCTCCAAGATTACACTGTCCAGTAATGTTTCCCCCCTCAGCTGATTTCAAGTACCATTGAAATGCTTTCTCTTCATCTTTTGTGGTTCCAATCCCATTTTGATAATAATATCCAAGATTACATTGCCCATCATGATCTCCTCCCTCAGCTGATTTCAAGTACCACAGAAATGCTTTCTCTTCATCTTTTGTGGTTCCAATCCCATGGCGATAACAATATCCAAGATCATTCTGTCCCGAAAGATTTCCCCCTTCAGCTGATTTCAAGTACCACAGAAATGCTTTCTCTTCATCTTTTGTGGTTCCAATCCCATTTTGATAACAACATCCAAGATTACACTGTCCAGTAATGTTTCCCCCCTCAGCTGATTTCAAGTACCACAGAAATGCTTTCTCTTCATCTTTTGTGGTTCCAATCCCATTTTGATAACAACATCCAAGATTACACTGTCCAGTAATGTTTCCCCCCTCAGCAGATTTCAAGTACCACTGAAATGCTTTCTCTTCATCTTTTGTGGTTCCAATACCATGAAGATAACAATATCCAAGACTATATTGTCCCATATGGCTTCCTCCTTCAGCTGATTTTAGGTACCACTGAAATGCCTTCTCCTCATCTTTTCTGACTCCATTTCCATAGTAATAGCACTCTCCAAGATTATTCTGTCCCGAATGATTTTCTCCTTCAGCAGATTTCAAGTACCACTGAAATGCTTTCTCTTCATCTTTTGTGGTTCCAATTCCATTATAATAACAGGATCCAAGATTATTCTGTCCCAAAAGATTTCCCCCTTCAGCTGATTTTAGGTACCACTGAAATGCTTTCTCTTCATCTTTTGTGGTTCCAAT
>PQFF01000244.1:38404-49374 GCA_003547095.1 Diversispora epigaea | reverse complement strand
GTAAATTTACGCAATATTTTGCGAAAATATTACGTAAATTTACGGATCGTAATATTTTACGTAAAATTTTGCGAAAAATATTGCGTAAAATATTACGCTCCGTATAATTACGAAAAAAATTACGTAAATTTACGTGGGTATCGTAATCTTACGCAATATTACGGTTAAAAAAACTTCCTGATGTGGAAATACCAACTTTATTTAAACGAACAAGATGTTGACTTGGCCATTAATCAGTATCATACGTGACATTACATTATATTCTTTTTATATTATTTTATATTATTTATTATCATTTATATCTTTTTATAGATTTTTAATTTCCCTTTATTTACTTTTATATACCTTTTATACCTTTTTGTATGATTGAATATATTTTTTACTAATTTATAAATTCTTACCAGATAATCTCCTTCAAGAAATGCCAAACTATAAAAAACTATAATAATAATATCAATAGTAATATGAAGAATAAAAAAAAACGTTTGTAAAAAATGATAAATACGAAAAACGATATAATACATTATATACATAATAATATAGTCAATCGCTTGAATAAGTTATATCAAACTCTTTTTATGAGAGACATAGGAAAATGATTAAGAAAATTCACGAAATTTAAAAATATCGTTAGTAGTTCCGAGATCGGATATATATAAAATTCACTATGAATTGATTATTGATGTAATAATGTAAACTAATAAAATAAGTTTTGAGTTTTGAATTCAATATCATATAAGCATGGCCACCTGTTATGGTCGCTTCTTAGAATTAAAAAAGTTTAATACTTCACTAACTTTGGGAGGTGGATGTATATAATTTCTGTTTACGTTTGCAAGTAGTGCATTGAAAGTTGTTCATTTTAGATATTCTATATATTTTTATAATCTTATAATTTTATTAGAATAGAAGAATATTTATATTTTCGCCAGTTAATGATGAATAATTAGTCACATGATTACTAACTTTTTTTAATTTATGTTCAATAAATAAATATTAACAAATACATCAAGATAATGCTCAAATTAATTTTAATTAATTAACGAATTTATTGATTAAATTTTGTTATGGCTGAGATGAAATTTATATATGAGTCAGGTGCATGTATATTATAGATCTTAACCAACTTTAATTATTACGATTTCCTGCCCACATGGCTTCCACGATAAAGTTATATTTATTTTTTTAAAAAAATTTTTGAAGCATTCAGAAATAACAATAATCTCTCTTATGTTTTCGTGCACTTCATAACTTCATGTACTCATGTACTTTGATATTTGGAGCAAAGCACCGACGTGCATATTACGATTATTCTTTATTACATTACATATTGAAAAATAATTTCATTTCGTGATTTGTAATATTATTGATGCTATTCCATATCTTAAACGTTCTTCTTTTTTTTCAACTTTTTATTTAATTACGTGCGTATTTTTAAAAATTAGTTATTTACGTATATTTTTATTGTTGTTGAGTTTATTTATTTTTAGGTTACAGCTTAATATTATCATTGCTATTGAGTGTATTATTTTTATTTTATCTAAATAACATAAAGTATAAAACAATGTATAATAGAGTAACTTTCTATAGAGATTTATAAAAAAAAATATATATGTATGAGGAGAAATTACATTTTGTGAGATAAATAAATAATAATATAAATACTACGAAAATATCTTGTAATATTTTAATACCTGGCATTGTTGATTTATTTATTTTTTGTGACCTGAGAATGTCCATTCAAAATTTTCAATTCCTTGTTTTAAAGTAGTCAATTAATAACGATAATAATTTTTAAATTTATCTAACCTTAAATAATTATTAAGACACCTCTAATTAGATATTGAATAACAAATAAAGGAAAGGAAATAATATCGATCTTCTTTGGTTTTTTTGGTTCTTAAAATAGGAATTTACGTTTTGGGCCATCTTCTCAAAAATTATTAGTAATTGAAAAAAAGGTGCACCAAAATTTTTTACAGTTAACTCAGAATCACGAATTGATTTTTAATGTTTTTAACGTTCTTAATGTTATTGAACATCTTTAAATAATTTATAAATTATATTAATAATTCACTACCGATTTCTTCTTCCTCCCCTTCTTTTTTTAGCTGTTGAAAGCTTTAAATGTTTTACAGGCATAACATGCTGCATATAATTATATTGAATAAACAGTAGTATATAAATGTACTGGAAATCTGGAAACTGAAGATATTAAATATATCGTTAATATGATGCTTATATACCTGAGTTGGCTTGGTGAGCTCACCTGAAGTGAATTCATAAGCTTAAGATGAGTTTGTGGGTTTGTATAAACTTGGACAGCAACAACTTGATGAATATTGGTGATTAAATGATAGTTTTACTACCACTGTAAAGCCCTCATTTCGGGCTTTCGAATGGAACTAGAAACATTATCAATGTAAAGTATAAAATTAATATACTATCTTCAGATGATAATAATTTGGAAAATATCGATGCTAGAAGGATAATTAAACCACTATTGCAAAACTTAAGATCAAGGCTTTCGAATGATCTTAGAAATATTTTAGTAAAAAATCATTCTCCGTTGTAAATGTACGCATGGGTCTATGAGGACTTGTAAACTCATAATCTTGCAACTTTAAGTATTTTAATAAATTATCTTTGGAAAAGAAAATGTAAAAGGTTACGATTCAATTGCACTCGTAAATGTTATAAAAATCAATATATTCAATCATGCAAAAATTAGAAATGTTGATAATACAATATATTTATTTAGTTTCATGAAAATACATTATATAATAATATGGAATAATAATAGCTAAAATTTCAAAATATATAAACTGAATTGATCAAAGTGAAGTGACTAAAATTAAGTAAAATTAAGGGATTTCAAATTTTAAAAATTCATTTTATTTACATCAAATCTTAAAATAGAAGAAGGTTGAATATGTGATAGCGAAGGTAAAGGATGGCTTGTAAGATATGCTCCAGAATGAGTAGTTTCAGCAGATGATAATTCAAAATCTTCATCTTGCATTTTTTCATTTGCTTTTAAAAACATAAGTGGATGTTCTGTTTTATCATTATACATCAATTCCTCAATCCATTTTTCTGATGTATCAAAAATCATTTCAGCATTTGGACGCTTAGTTGGTTCTTTGTGCCAACATTTTTTCATTAATTCTACCCAACACTGTGGTGTGCCCCTATTAATTTTTGGTCGTAGTCCATTGAAAATATCAACTGCTAATTCTGAATCATATGCTCTAATAGCAAATGGTATTTTTCCTGTTGAAATTATCCACATAATAATTCCAACACTATAAATATCTGAAGATTGTGTATATTGATATTTATTTAATACTTCAGGTGCAATATATGGTAATATACCATATGCTCCAGATGATGAGATTTCATTTGTAAATCTGCATAATCCTAAATCTCCTAATCTTACAAATTTGTATTTTGAATTGTTATATGCTTCAGTTATCATAAGATTGCCAGGATGAAGATCACGATGGATAAGTCCTTTACTGTGAATGACTTTTAATCCCCTGATAAAAGTATTCAATAACCATAATCGTTCAATCCAAGATAATGATTTATTTTGTCTAAGAAAATCTCTTAAGTTTCCATTTTTCATATATCGTAGAACCATTGCATATTCTTTTGTTTTTGGATCTTGAGTAATACCTAAAATTGGTAAAACATATCTATCTCGACATTGGAAATTTGCTTTTATCTATATTTATAAAAAAATATGAATTATATTTATATTAGATCAGATAAAAACTTATTGATATATTGATATATTTAATCTTTACCTCTTTTAAAAATTCCGAGCTAATTTCTTGTGAATCCTTAAGCTTCTTTAAGGCAACTTGATTTGATTTATAAAATTCAAATAACTCTTCAGGCATATCTATCCATTCTGCTTTCCAAATACTACCAAATCCTCCTTTAGCTAAATATTCTATATCCTTGAATTTACTATAATTTATCCATCTCCAAATTTCCCATTCTTTTACATCATCATCTGATTGAGTCATTTGAATAATTTTATCAATTTCATCATTACCACTAGTCCATTTTTTCATTTCTACAAGTTTACAATTTGAACAAGTATTATTTTGTGAATTTAAGCCTTCACAGTTATGAGATCTATGCTTTAATTTTTTATTATTTTTAATCTTATAAATTCCAATTTCATTTCGATAGCAATAACCAAGAATGTTCTGTCCAACATCATATCCCCCTTCAGCTGATTTCAAGTACCATTGAAATGCTTTCTCTTCATCTTTTATTGTTCCAACCCCATTTTGATAACAATATCCAAGATTCACCTGTCCCATATTATTTCCCCCCTCAGCTGATTTCAAGTACCACTGAAATGCTTTCTCATCATCTTTTTTGACTCCAGTTCCATAGTAATAGCGCTCTCCAAGACTATTCTGTCCATTATTATTTCCCCCCTCAGCTGATTTCAAGGACCACTGAAATGCTTTCTCTTCATCTTTTGTGGTTCCAATCCCATTTTGATAACAAAATCCAAGATTATTCTGTCCCAGATGATCTCCCCCTTCAGCTGATTTCAAGTACCACAGAAATGCTTTCTCTTCATCTTTTGTGGTTCCAATTCCGTTATCATAACAATATCCAAGATTATTCTGTCCCAAAAGATTTCCCCCTTCAGCTGATTTCAAGTACCACAGAAATGCTTTCTCTTCATCTTTTGTGGTTCCAATCCCACGGCGATAACAATATCCAAGATTACATTGCCCACCATGATCTCCTCCCTCAGCTGATTTCAAGTACCACTGAAATGCTTTCTCTTCATCTTTTGTGGTTCCAATCCCATGTTGATAACAATATCCAAGATCATTCTGTCCCAAAAGATTTCCCCCTTCAGCTGATTTCAAGTACCACAGAAATGCTTTCTCTTCATCTTTTGTGGTTCCAATCCCACGGCGATAACAATATCCAAGATTACATTGCCCATCATGATCTCCTCCCTCAGCTGATTTCAAGTACCACTGAAATGCTTTCTTTTCATCTTTTGTGGTTCCAATCCCACTTCGATAGCAATTTCCAAGATCATTCTGTCCTATATGATTTCCTGCTTCAGCTAATTTCAAATACAGCTGAAAATTTTCATTATCCTTTGTGATTTCAATTTCATTGTGACATATAGTTTCCATTTGTATGAAGATTTTTCTGTCGAAAACTTTAATAAAATTTCTCGAATATCAAAGTTCTATTCTTTTTATTAAAAAAATTTGAGAATAAAATTTTAAACGTGATAAATTAATTATATAAAAAGGTTATCACTTTATATAAATAATTTGAATTTCATTTATATGGGTTTATAAATATTAAAATTTTTTCCAATGATTTGTTGTTCTAGAATTCATATTATTTACATGACTAATCAATTCCAAAATTGGTTCACATTAGAATTTTCTTTAAGATTTCCCATGTATAACGGTGTGAATGTGCATAATCGATCTGCATTATAGAACACAGAAACATTAGAATATTCTTTAAGAATTTACATTATGTTCTTCATAGAATGTTACAAATTTGTATTAATAAATGTCGATTGTTTCCTTCTATAATTTCATTGATTCCTTTATTGCTATTTTTTGGATGCCTCGATGATAAACGAAAAATAAATAACATAATATTTTTTATTTTGAAAAGAGTTATTATTATTGCAATTTAAATAATTATATTAGTACTGAATGATATTAATAATAAAACTTAATAAAATACAATAAAGATAAATTCTTGAAAGAATCGAAAGAACTGCCACAGGTAACTTCACTTCAGTTTAAAGATACCTGTATTAAGGCAAGAGTCGCAACTATTACTTTAGGGTTCAAGAGATATTGCCCTGTGGTATTTGGTATTATGCGGGACCACATTGTATATTTAATTAAAGTCGTTCATATATTTATTAATCACTGATCTGTTAGACCTAGATGAAATTCCGTTGTGCGGTCATTTTTTTATTTTTTTTCACTATTTTCAAAAAAAAAAAACAACGAAAAGCGAAAGAAATAAAGGAAAATAATAATTATTATTATTATGAACATAAATAATTTGATTGGTTTTTTACTTATAATAATAATTTTTTAATAATAATAACTTTTAATAATAATATTTTTCTTTTAATCAGTCCTAATTCAAATTCTGCAACTAAAAGACAAAAAAAAATTATTCCACTATGTCTTTCTAATCATAATTATAATAATAATCTTACGACTAATAATAAACGACAAAGTTATCGTATGTTTAATAATTCTTCTTATAGTCAAGGAAAATCATTTCTTTTTCTATCTTTATCACAATCTATTTTACCATACCACAACAATCATTACCACCGCTTTCTCTGCCTTTTCTTCTACTTCTTTATATTCTATTATTCCTCCACCAATGATTTATCTATTCCAATTGTCCAATTATCAAAATCATTTTGAAACGATTACAATTTTATCTAGGAAAAAGTTTATTTGTTCCTTATTTAAGGAGCATCATCATCAATAAAATCTCTTAAAAATATAAAAACTTTACTTGCGCGAAGCTAGCTTACAAATAGGTTGAAATATATACAATTTTTTTTTGGTATTTCTGACGCAATTTATTTTTAAATAAATTATTTTTATTGTTTATTATATATCATTCACTATTCATAACATAAACATTTTTCTAAGAAGCATACACGCGTACACGCCTCCACATTTGTATGTTTATGATATCAAATAATTTACAAAAAATATATTTTCTTCATTTTTTGAAAAAAATAATCCTCATTCGAATTTTTATCAAATTTTGTTAATGGTAAAATATATATATATATATATATATAATGCTAACCATCTTATATACTAGAGATATTATATATATGATAATGTATGCACACTCACTGAAAAAAAGTACAAGGACACCTGGCAATTTTTAAAAATAATTTATTTTAGTTGCTCTATACAAAACTTTTTTCATTTTTTAATTAAATCGTATTTTATCTATTAAGTAACCTGAAAGCCAAGATTAAATCTATAATTTTTCTAATAAAATTGATAGAATTAAAGGTATTTCAATTTCATTATAATTTTAAATTTTTATTGCTTGATATAAAATTCAATCGGATTTTGTGAATACGAAAAATAAATGTTAACTATCTTATAAAGAATTGTAGCCAAATATGATATCTAAAACTTCAATTTTTACCGTTGTTTATAATTATTAGTTTAGAAAAATTATATTGAAAAAGTTATAAGTACAGTATGTATTATTAATAGCAATTAGGGTCGGATCGATCGGATTTTATCTATTGCTATATTCTGATTCTTAATCCGGATTTGTAGCAGTTGATCCGAGGATCAACTAGGATTCGAATATTTCTTGCGGAACTATCCCATTTTTCTAATAATCGTTGTTTGTTTTTTACATCGTCACAAGAAGTGATTTTTTAAAGAAAATGGACACATTCATAATTATTTAAGCTAATAACGAGATTGAATTTTCTACAATGACACGCCTTTTTTCAAAATTATTATATATATTAAATTTGTAATAAATAAAGTTACGACAAAAAAGTCTTATTCAAAGAAATACAATATTATAAAAAATTTCGAATAATTCTTGAGTATTAGATTTACAAATTTTCCCGAGGCCGAATATTTTTTGGCTCTTGCTTACTTACTTAACTTTACGAATACAATATAAAGTATTATCTTAAAGTTTAATTTTAAATACATATATATCAGAACTAAATTTTTATTAATTTTTGCTATTATAATAAATATTATTTCTTTTTTTTTTTTAACATCAAAACATATCAAAGTTACTTTGTCGAAACATCATATTTTGAAATTAATATAAAGTTGATAAAATATCTTTTTTTTTAAAAAAAAAAAAATCTTAAAAATAAGGGATTCAACGATTACATTAGTCGCATAATAATGAAAGATATAGGTTGTTATACAAAAACATATACGCGCTTTGCCTTTGACAGATATGTTAATTACCACGTGATACATGTGACTGTTGTNTGTAATAAATAAAGTTACGACAAAAAAGTCTTATTCAAAGAAATACAATATTATAAAAAATTTCGAATAATTCTTGAGTATTAGATTTACAAATTTTCCCGAGGCCGAATATTTTTTGGCTCTTGCTTACTTACTTAACTTTACGAATACAATATAAAGTATTATCTTAAAGTTTAATTTTAAATACATATATATCAGAACTAAATTTTTATTAATTTTTGCTATTATAATAAATATTATTCCTTTTTTTTTTTTAACATCAAAACATATCAAAGTTACTTTGTCGAAACATCATATTTTGAAATTAATATAAAGTTGATAAAATATCTTTTTTTTTAAAAAAAAAAAAATCTTAAAAATAAGGGATTCAACGATTACATTAGTCGCATAATAATGAAAGATATAGGTTGTTATACAAAAACATATACGCGCTTTGCCTTTGACAGATATGTTAATTACCACGTGATACATGTGACTGTTGTGTGCAATGATATTAATGTTTCGTTCTCGATATTTTAATTATTTTATTGGAATCATAGAACTCACATGCTAAATGAATAACAGTATTAATAACAACATTAAACTGCATGTTTTTATTTTCAGTCCCCACATTAATTAAAAATAAGAGTCTGCTTTTAGAAAGGTAAGAGTTACGTATGCATGCATGTATAAATTCAGTATAGTGATATCCTATTTTCGAAATTTTTTAACATGGAAAACAAGAATGCGCATGACATGATCATCCCAAATTTTTTTTTTTTTTTGCATTTTTGTTTGGGAGTTTTTCCTTGCTTGCATTGTATTTTTTTAAATTTTAATTAAGATTCTCAGGAGCTTGTGATATGAAAGAAATTTTTAGTTCAAAATTAAACTTCAACAAGATAAGTTTCGGTGATTATTGACCGAATTTGTTTAATTTAAATGCATACCAGGATTTATCTTGAAAAGATGATCGTATGTTGTCCTTTATGTTTTTGGTTTAATTGATCACTTCCATTGATCATTTAAATAGGATGCATAAATGATTATAATTTTCTATTTTAAAATATTTTGTGCAGAGAATGTGCGCCGAGAAATTTATGAAAATGTTATTAATTTTCTTCATATTTTCTATTTCCTATTTGGTTTTAAATTTTCCCTCCTTTCCGATTGCATTTATTGTTTTAAAAGTGTAATTTTTTTTTATTTAAAAAAAAACTCAAATGGACACCTGGCACATATATAATGAATTTGTATAATTAATTAATTACATAAATTCATGTGTTCAATATTTATTTATTTATATCACATTAACAAATAGTTGATTTTGAATATAGTGTCATATTAATATTTACATTATACAAATTAAAGTACCAAAGGAATAATCATGAAATATATATTTATCCAAATTAACTTTGTCACAAACAACAAATATAATTATTATCTATTTATTTAAACTCGCTGCATCGATTTTCTTTTAAAAAAAATTATTGTTATTATTATTATTGTTATCTTAGCGAATTTGTAGAATTTATTCAATTTATTTTATTAAAACCTTTTTTTATGAATTCTCGTATATCATTTATTGGGAATGTGATTGAAAAATTAATTTTCGATTAATTATTTAAAATTATTAAAGAATTTTAAATTATAAAGTTTGTTATGAAATATTTATTTAATGAAGATGAAAGTAATTTTGTCGATTGTAAATTGTTGTTATGCAATGTTAAATATTTAAATTATAACGAAAATTAATTATTAAAATTATGAGAAATAATAAACGATTCAGTTTTACGATTTCAGCCAAATGAATTGATTTATTTGTACAGTATAATATTTTTATTTTTCACGAGTTACATATTATTATTTTTTGTATATTTGCTTCATTATATAGAGTACAGTCATTATATAGAGTACAGTAAACAAATATAGAACAAACATATACCTTTAATAATATTTTCTTTTAATGTATTAATATATGCGTACAACCACAAATTTTTATTAGTATTTTTTATTTTATTTATAATTATTTACTAAATTCTTAAAAAAGACTATGGCGTAATACCATCCAATATTTAAGTATACAAATATATTTACTTGCCATTTTGGGAGATTTATGGCGTAATTTCGTCTTAAAGGAATCATGTTTGTTGTTTATTTATATCATTCGTGATTCACAACCATAAACATTCTCATTTATGTTCGTGATGGCAAATTATTTACAAAAAATATTTTTTTACAAAATATATTTTTAATTTTCTTATGTTTGAAAAGTAATCCTTCAAATTTTGATCAAATTTTGTTTAATAAAATGAATAAAATGCTAACCATCTTGTATATATAATGCTAATAATAAATTCCAAATCCCCCCACCAGACCAGATAATCACCTTCTAAACTATAGTAACTAATAATATAATCACCCAATAAACCAAATAATAATGTGAAAAAAAAATAAATACAATAAGCAACGTAACAAAAAAATTTTTCATGATAAAATCAAAAAATTAAATAATTGAAAGACAATTAAAAGAAATACCGGAAAGATAAAAAATAAAAGTTTTTTAAATAAATAAATATATAATAATAATAATAATAATAATAATCTTTTGTATAAAAAAAAGAGTATAAAATATAAATTGAAAATGTATAAAAAAAAGATTTTTTTTATAATAACGAAAATATAAATGTATGGACAAATATTACATGTAGACATGATTGTATGTAAAAAATAATAAAAGTAGTTGTGTGTTTTCATTAAATACATAATTAAGTAAAACATAATTAAATATTCATAATATTTGTGTGCGTGTAAATTTCTAAAATAAAAAAAAACAATTAAGAATAATATCATTAGATTGGATATATAAATTTCACGATAAATTGATTATTGATGTAAATGTGTGTTTCTTTCTATAATAAGCATTAGAATTTCTTCAATAATTTCGAAATT
>PQFF01000244.1:24303-38236 GCA_003547095.1 Diversispora epigaea | reverse complement strand
TATATATGTAAATTTAGTAGCAGGGTAGAAGCCATGTCCAAATGTTTGAAATAATTAATAAAATAGACTCTCTTAAAATTAACATCACACCATTAAGGTTGAAAACGAGAAATATAAAGAAAGGGACTTCTTATTTGAAGATATTATAAGGAGGACCTGTACCCAGAGACCTAAATAAAAACACTAGTAGGAAATACTCCTATCATCAAGAAAGTTATTATGTGGAAATTCCAGATTAAATCTGAAAAGAAAGAATAGTAGACTTTTAAAATGGGAAAAAGAAATGGCATTGATAATAAAAATTAAATATAATCGAAAATGCCAAAATAAACGAAAAGGAAAAAAAAAGGGAGAAACTATTGAACATTAGCAGAAAAGACATTAATATAGCACTTAAATCTAAATTTGAAAGTAGTAAAAATTTATTATTTAAAAATCGTATGACAGTGGGAATCGATTTCCTTTCAGGTGACGGCGAATAATTTCACGCAAGCGGTCTATACAATTTTCTTAAAATATTCGGGTAGATTTTATCTTTTATTTTTACTACGTAATTTTTGTCATTTGTAAATAAAGAGGAGACTCCGTAAGTTATTAAAAAAAATAAAATAAAATAAAATATATATATGTAAATTTGCCACGTACTTTCATATTGTATAAGTTTGAGTAAGAAATAATTCATCAATTTTAGTTTAACGAGATCGTATTCTCTGTGCTAGATTAACATATTCTAACTTTTCTAGTCTTGTAGAAATTTTCCATAAGTGATTAGTGGCTCGGCCTATAAGGATAGCATCTAATTCTCCTATTCTCTTGCATTCCTCTGCAACGGAATATCTAAATATCATATAGGCATGGCATCTGTTATGGTCGCGCATAAAATTAAAAAAGTTTAATACTTCTGCATCGCGAGGTGGATGGATATTGCTTATGTTTATGTTAGCAAGTAGCGTTTCAAAATCATCCATTTAGATATTTTTTATAAAATCCGTTATATTTTTTAATCGTATATATTTATAATAATAATAATAATAAGCGATTTATATAATTAACAAATTTATTAACCAAATTGAATTAACGGTATAAGGTATATATTTACACATATATATTTTCATATTGTTGATATATTTATACTTCCTTACGCCAGTTTTCTATCATTCCTTAACTCCAAAGTTCGAAATTTTATAACCGAAAATGTAAAATCGGAATGACGACAATAGAATACCATGATTAACAACAAAATAACTATATGTATATATAAATTACACAAAATAACAATAATCTAATATTTTATACTTTATACACGTTTGTAATCTTATGATTAACACAAGAATTATAAAAGAACAAAGTGTTTTGGTTTTGTTTATTATTTTGATTTTATTTATTATTTTGATTTTATTTATTATTTTATTTTATTTTATTTTAGATTAGATTGATAATCTCGGGTGGAGTATTATAGTAAAAGAAAATAACTGAATAAGATATATAAAAAAAGAAATGAGTAATTAGGAATGAAAGTATTCTTTTATATATTTACAAAACGCGATTCTTTTAAAAGAGATATATTTTCGGATTAATGAAAGCATTAATGTTTTAATATGAAAATTGATATAGGTTTTTTTCGTATTTTAGAATAACTAGTTGCCATATTTAGTTTTATTTTTATCTCTTAATATTCTATATTATATCACCCTATTTCGTTATCATTTATGAATAAAAAGGAATCAATGAGAAAATATATATTATCTATTTTATTACATAATAATATTATACTGTTACTTTTATTATATTATTTTTAATTACTAATATTTATTATTATATTGTATCTTTATTACACAAATTATTTGTTTATATAGTACAGATTGTTATACCCATTGATGATTATTATTTTTAATTAGTACTAAAATCGTGTTTTTTCACATTATATGAGCTGATGGCAAATATAATTTCCAATATTTTTATTTTTAATATTTTTTTCCAACCATATAATAGATGGCTGATCAGGCGCGATTAAATAAATTATGTAGATCGTCGATCACTTTTTATTGTTTTTTGGTTTCTAAAAGTATATTTATAAACTTAAAAAATCCCGTCGTCGTTTAAAAAAATCTTGAACGAAAAGGTCTTCGATTCGTTGAAATTTTAATAATTAATTTGTAACAAGAAAGATTTTAATTCATATTTTTATTAGATCTAATTAAATAGATACTGATAATTATTTTGACAATATTTCAGAAATAGATGAAAGTTTTACTCATGTACCTATACCTAACTAACTAACTTGTAGCAGTGATAAAAATGATCCAAGTAAATGGGAAACAGACATTGAATTATTAATTAATGAGAATACAGGAAGAGAAATATTGTACAAAGCTAGCAAATATCAAACAACAGAAGAAAATTTAGCAATAATAATATCATTATGTCATAGTTCAAACGGAAGAGCAAATAGTATTTGCCTTGACTAAGTTATCTAAAATCTCAAAGTATTGGATACAAAAGAAATTGCATGAACATTTGAATTATCAATAATATATTGATATCTAAAATATCATTTATTAAATTTATTAAATAATTACCGTAATAAATATAAAGTTTAATACAATAATTATATTACATTATATAGTGTAATTGTTTTAATTAAAAGTTTATTATTAATTCACTTTTTTATCTAAATAATCTACTTTTATGTACCGGAAAATCCTATTTCTTTTTGTAAAAATTACATATACTTCTAATACTAAAAATGTCTGATACTTTCTATTTTTAAAAGGATCTTAAAAATATACTTTATATTTACTATCATTTATAAATAAAGAGGAGACTCTGTTAGTCATCAAAAAAAAAAATCAAATAAAAAATATATATGTAAATTTACTACGTATTTCCATATTGTATATTTAGATAATAAGTTTGAGTAAGAAAGTAATTCATTAATTTTAATTTAATAAGATTTTACTCTCTGCGCTAGATTAAAATATTCTGACTTTTCTAGTGTTTTGGAAATTTTCCATAAGTGATTCGTGGCTCGGCATATAAGGATAGCATTAAATTCTTTTATTTCTTGCAACGAAATATTAAAATATCATATAGGCACGGCATCTTTATAGGCTTCTTAGAATTAAAAAGGTTACTTCATCAATTTCGGGAGGTGGGTATATATAATTTCTGTTTATGTTGCAGGTAACGTGTCAAAGTTGTTCATTTGGATATTTTATATAAAAATTATATTTATTTTATTAGAATAGGGGATTTGGACAATATTTATATTTTCGAAATTGAGCCTGGTCGATCTTTTTTTTTAAATCAGGTAAATAATTAGCCAAATGATTTTTAATTTAATAATATTTATATGTATGTTTGTCGCATTTGTACGAGTATAAAAAAAAAAACAAAAACAACAAAAATAACAAAGTTACAAATATAGATAAAAATAAAAATTTATTTTGTTTCAAACAATTGTTATAAAAACAAAAATAATAAAATAAAAAGCAATCTCGGTATTTGTTGCATCAANTCATTTATAAATAAAGAGGAGACTCTGTTAGTCATCAAAAAAAAAAATCAAATAAAAAATATATATGTAAATTTACTACGTATTTCCATATTGTATATTTAGATAATAAGTTTGAGTAAGAAAGTAATTCATTAATTTTAATTTAATAAGATTTTACTCTCTGCGCTAGATTAAAATATTCTGACTTTTCTAGTGTTTTGGAAATTTTCCATAAGTGATTCGTGGCTCGGCATATAAGGATAGCATTAAATTCTTTTATTTCTTGCAACGAAATATTAAAATATCATATAGGCACGGCATCTTTATAGGCTTCTTAGAATTAAAAAGGTTACTTCATCAATTTCGGGAGGTGGGTATATATAATTTCTGTTTATGTTGCAGGTAACGTGTCAAAGTTGTTCATTTGGATATTTTATATAAAAATTATATTTATTTTATTAGAATAGGGGATTTGGACAATATTTATATTTTCGAAATTGAGCCTGGTCGATCTTTTTTTTTAAATCAGGTAAATAATTAGCCAAATGATTTTTAATTTAATAATATTTATATGTATGTTTGTCGCATTTGTACGAGTATAAAAAAAAAAACAAAAACAACAAAAATAACAAAGTTACAAATATAGATAAAAATAAAAATTTATTTTGTTTCAAACAATTGTTATAAAAACAAAAATAATAAAATAAAAAGCAATCTCGGTATTTGTTGCATCAAAGAAAAGATTGATTGGATAGTATACAAAATTGAAATAACAAATGAGAATTATAATATTTATCAATTTAAATTCCATATAAAAAATTATCATAAATAATTAAACAATTTCATTTCAATTTTTATTATTTGATTTTTTTTTTAAAATCAATGAATTTAGTATTATTTAATCAATGGATTTGAAAATACTTAATAATAGTCAATGAATCTTTAAATGCATGTAAAATATTTAGTATTTTTGAATGTACACCACCGGCCAAAAGTATCTGACCATATGATAAATCGTTACTCACAAGATAAATCTTTAGAGGATCCTTAACCTGTGCACCCCGTACAGGTTTTTATTCTGTGCGCCTTTACCTTTCGAATTTCATTGGTTCATAACTTTGCAGGTGATTAATTTCACGTGTAAGTTTCATGTGATAAACGTTAGGTGACAAATTTTGGATGACAAATATGGTTTCCACATGCAAAAAAATTCTAAGTCCCTGAGATATTTAATAAAATTCGATATTCGAAAGGTGTGACACGCAGTGATAAATACACTACCCCTGATAACCCAAATCCTAACCCCCTGTCAGCATAGGATAAGAATCTGTTACCCTACGCACAGGTTGAGATCTAGTATAGAAATTTTTTTTTTATTTAACACCACTGGATTAGGGATATTATATAATATTTTATTAATTAAAATTGAATCCATTCTTGTACAGGAATTTTGACTCAAGCAAAATTGACCAAAATTCGAATTTCATAACCCTTAATATCTATCGATCTCAATAAATATCAATTATAAATACTAACAATTTTATATGAATTTGTAGCTAAGAATAAAAGCTACAACTTTAATTAGAACCATATTTGATACATTTTAATGAAAAATTGAACTCTACTTAGATGTTACTAAAAATGCCCGAAAATATAAAATATGATTTAAAAAAACAATCCAGAAATAAATACCAATCATTGTTATATATTGAATTTTATTTTTTTTTACTAATGAACAAACTGAGTAATATTAATGCTATAAAACTAAAGAATCTACTATAAAAGTTTCAAATTTTTTCAATAAAAATTAAATAAATAATAATGTTGAAATTTCAACAAAATTTTTTAAAACTTTGTTAATTATTTGCTCAATTCTTAACTTTTACAGAAGACACGTAATATATCTGATAACATGACAATTTTTGCAATTTTAATTTTATTAATATTAAAATAATTACATAATTAAGTATTAAAATATAGTATTAATAAAACTTAAAGCTAGAGATATGGTATATCTGTTTCAAAATTATCAGATTTATTCCTTGACAATTAAGCAAATAATTAATTGGTAAAATCATATTTTTAGAAATTTCAGTCGTTTTTAGTAGTATTTAAGTAAAGTTCGAATTTTCATTAAAATGTATAAAATATGGTTTTAATTAAAGTTTTAGCTTTTATTCTTAGCTACAAAATAAATAAGTTAATATTTATAAATTGATATTTATTGAGATCGATAGATATAAAGATAAAGTTTTGAAATTCGAATTTTGGTTAATTTTATTTGTCAAAATTCCTAGATTCAATTTTAATTATGATAGCCCTAATACATGGGTGTTAAATAATTTATTTTTATATGTTAGATCTCAAGTTATTATTGGATAAAAATTCACTTTGTAAGTAACGGTTTATCATGTGGTCAGATACTTTTGGCCGGTGGGTGTACAATCGCGTCGTAAATTAACGCCAATTTTTTATTAAAATAGATGTATCTATTTTTATATTATGTACATAAAGTTTTTTTTTATAACTAATTAATACTTTGTTATCCCTCCCTTTGCACCCAATTCTTTGTGTCATTTGTGTCCCCAAACTTTCTAAGAATTGACACATTAAATTTTGATCACGCCTCACTCAAAGCAGTCTTGAGCTCATCTACAATTTTGAAATTTTTTTTTGTTTCCGAATATATATTGTCTTTTAACAATTTTCAGATGTTTTCTATGGGATTAAGGTCGGGAGAATTTTCTGACCAATCCAACGCTTAATATTTTTTTTATCTCAACCCATTTTACGGTTTTTTTTTGTGGTATGGATTGGAGAATTATCCTTTGAAACACCAGTTTTGGATGTTATTTTTAATCATAAAAATCATTGGATAACATTCACACAGTCATAAAAAAATAAACGGATGAGAAAAACACCGAAGTAAAGAAAAAAGGGGGGAATAAGTTGTGAAAATATTGTACATATATTGTTAAACCGAAAAATCGGGCTTTACTTTGCGCCGCGATTGTACAATGGTAAACTACAAATTCAAGCTAACAAAATTCCCCTGACCCAGAACTCTTGTTTAATAATAATAATGATTCTCGCACTTATTATGTCGATTTTTGACAAAGAAAAAAAAATTAAAATAAAATTTAATCAACCTCCATTTGTCAAAGTAAAATTTTTTTTTGTTTAGAGAAATAAAAAATTCTAGATTTTTTTATTTATTATTTATAACAATAATGATTCTCACGTTTACTATTATTTTTTTTAATAATAATGATTCTCACACTTATTATGTTGATTTTTGATAAAGAAAAAAAATAATTAACCTCCATTTGTTAATATTAAGGTAAAATTTTTTTTGCTAGAGAAATAAAAAATTCTAGATTTTTTTTATTTATTATTTATAACAATAATGATTCTCACGCTTTTTTTTAATAATAATGATTCTCACACTTATTATGTTGATTTTTGATAAAGAAAAAAAATAATTAACCTCCATTTGTTAATATTAAGGTAAAATTTTTTTTGTTAGAGAAATAAAAAATTCTAGATTTTTTTATTTTTTTTAATGATAATGATTCTCATGCTATGCTAGGGAATTATTTTTTTTTGAAAAAGAAATAATATCTCCAGATTTCTCAATACCACTATATAAAGATTTACATCTAATTTGAAATCTTATAACTTTATTTAAATCTATTTTTGGTATAATAAATATAAAATTTTATTGCTACACAAAAGTAACAAGCAATTAAAAATTTTCTGCTATATATATAGCAAATAAATTTTAGTATTTTACGATTAAAAATATTATAATTTTTCGTTACTCTCTGACTTTTATCTTTTCGGTGTCCCGTCCATTTATAAAATCGTACAAATTATACATGTAACTATAATCTGTTATTAAATACATAATCCACGATAATTTTATATTATATTTAAATATTAAACGATAAATTATATAAACTTTAAATTAAATAGGAAATGGCTACTCAAAAAATTGTTTGGAATACGAAATTTAAAAGTATTTGGGATAAATCATTCTACACCATAGACTTCAATATTCATAAAACAATTACTGAGCAAGAAAAACATCGAAAAAATGTGATTGAAAATGAATCATCTCTTACTGAAAATGAAAAGAGATTATTAATTAATGAAATTCAGAAAGGATATGATGCATTAAGAATTGGTAATCATTCTGTAGAAAAACAACAATGCAACAATTGGCTAAATTGGCATCAAGCAATCCAATATTGTGAATTTTGCATTCGTAAGTATTTAGAAAATAATTTTGGTAAATGGTCATCTGGAAATAATGAAATTGATAAATTAATTAAAGAATGTCAGCAAAAGGCTACAAAACCTGATAGAGTAATTGAATGGATTGAATATGATCAATTTGAGAATATCGAACATCTGGTAGATAGAGAATATGCTACCGTTTACACAGCAATTTTGAAGGATGGATGCTATGATAAATGGAATTCTAAAAACCAAGCATTGGAAAGATTAGGAAAACAAAAGATCGTTTTGAAAAGATTGAATAAATCAAATAGTAACGTTAATAATGTGAATTGGTTTCAAGAAGTAAGTTAAATTTATATTATTGAATTTATTTTTTCAGTTTAATATTAATTGTATAATTTAAAAATTGATAGGTGACATTAAGTTTCACACTCGATAGTACTTCTGCATTTCTTGCTGCATTTTACGGGCTAACTAAAGATCCGGAAACCCAAGATTATATGTTAGTTTTAAATTATTATTAAACCGATTTAAAGCATTTTTTAAAAAATAATTATCAATCACTTACATTATTACAAAAATATAGAATTATTTTTCATATATCAATTAGTTTAGATAAAATTCATGACCAAAAAATAATGCATAGAGATTTGCATTCAGGAAATATTCTATATTCAGCACTAGTTACTGACTGGTATATTAGTGATTTTGGATTGAATGGGCCAGTTGACAAACCAATAAATAGTATCTATGGGAATCTCCCATACATTCCACCTGAAATTTTACGTCAAAAAGATTATACAACAAAATCAGATGTGTATAGTTTAGGTATTATAATGTGGGAGGTAATAACTGGTGAAACTCCCTTTGGTGATCATAAATGCAATTCTAATTCTGATTTTGCGGTTGCAATAATTTGTGGATATAGACCTAAAATTTATAAAGATATTCCAGAAGAATATGCAACTTTAATGAAACAATGTTGGGATGCTTTTCCTGATAATAGACCGGTTGCATATGAAGTTTATGAAAAAATGAGATTATTAATTCAATCATTATACAATGAAAAAAATTCAAATACTCAAATAAGCAAAGATATAAAAAGAAAAATAAGTAAAGATACAAAAAGTAAAATATATAGATCACAATCTAGTAAAGTACACACATTCAACATTTCAATTCAACCTAGAAATGCTACTGATGGTAAATATATTTTATATATCTCCTTTTCTTATTGATTTTGTTTTTTCTTATTTTATTTTTAAATTTATAAAATCTTCTCCGATTCTCGGTAAAATTCTTGGATAAATTTTTGAATTTAAATTTAATTTAATTATTAATTTTTATAGAACAACAACTAGGTAAGTTAACAAATTTTTTGTTCGGATGAAATTTCTATTTAATTCACATTAAAATAATATTATATACATATTTAGCATTAAGTTTCGGAAAATTTGAATTTGAAATTTCTGAAGGTAAAATTATATTTGTTTAATAATATTTATTCTAGAACTTAATAAGATTATTTTTATGATGCAATTATAGAAATTCAACAACATTTTCTTAAAAGTATTGGAGCCAATGATTAAAATAAAGCACGTGTAATTAATATGATTCCATTATTATTTTTTTTATTAAATGATTGCATTGTTTAATTATTTTTGTTTTTTTTATCGAGAATTTGGAATTGCTGGTCCTTCAAATTCAGGCTCACAATTTCAACCTAAAAAATTTATTTATTTAAATTCATTAGAACTTTTAATATTTTCTTTATCCTTATTATTAAGTGGTTATTTGTATTTATTTTATTATCCAGATTACAATTTCTAACCCATTTGCACGAAGATGTATTATTTACTTAACCTAACTGCTTGCATAAAAATATGGATTCTTATAATTCTTATAAAGTTTCAACGGACTGCAATAATTAATAAAAAAGTTAATAAATTAAAAAAAATGAAAAATTGTGACCCAAAATTTTTAAACTGATGGTATTGAAAGAAGAAAAATTTTGTACTTTTAGAATAAAATCTAAGTGGGATTTTAATCGATTCTCTTTGTCATTTTTTTTGTCATTTTTTCATTCGTATGTTTCACCTTAATTCTTTTATTTTCATTTTAGATTTAAAAAATAATCATGTATATATATTTACATAGCTTGTTCATTTTCTATAATATTAGTGTTGATTTTATTGAAGGAAAAAGAACTTGTTTAAAACAAAGTCAACTACTCTTTCAAAAATATAAATGTCATTAAAATGATCATATACGTTCACAATTTCATTTCATTTTAGGGCTCCTATTCTTATGCTAGAGAAAACGGTTAAAAAAATAAAATATGCTCGATTTGATAATACATTTACTGGTGTTGGCTTTTCACATGATGATTTTACTATAAACTTCATTATTAATGCAACTTTAATATAATTTCAATATTTGAGATTAATGTTGAGTTTATTAATAATATATCCGTCTTCCTTTCTTTTTGCTCATTCGTTTGATAACGCTACGCGAAAATATTTTGTTCTTTAATTTCGGAAAATGTTAGAAAATGTTTCTGCTATTTTGATTTTTAGAATAAGTATCTGGGTTTGAAGATTTTCTCTTTAGCTTTTGAAATCTGAGACCAGAGTTTGTACAGTTTGGGACAGAAACACTGATTGCTGTTTTTCTTTTTTTTGCAAATAAATTTCAAACATAGATTTATTTAGAAAAATTCCGGTTTATCTCTAAAATGTGAAAGTTATCATTTACACTATTAAGCAAGTTGTCCAGAAACAATGACCTTGTCCTTGACCTCTAGTTTATGCATGAAATTATTTTTTAAATGTCAGTTTCTTTTTTTGATTAGCCAATTAATTTTGATTGAATTGATAAAATAAAATAAAAATCTTGATTAATATTCCCTACCATATTTGTCATCTACCATTTGAAATTTGCGATGACTAACATAATTTCATTTTTAAATGAAATTATTTTTTAAATTTCAGTTATTTTGATTGAATTAAATAAACAAAATCTCACTTAAAATTATAAATTTACTTTTTTTTTCAAATCAAATTTTTAACAAAAACCTTTCTCTCTATTACTCGTAATTAAAATGAACAAGTATCAAATAATTCAATATTATCATCAGTAAACTCCATTCACAATAATCACTGCCTCACAAATGCCCACAATTACTTCTGATCAAACTGGCGTTATGATTACTGAGAATGAACAAAGGGTAAGAATTATTGATATAAAAAACGTAATAAAAAAATAATATTTTAAAAGAATAAAATAACTTACATAATTTGGAAGGTANGTTTTTTTTATCGAGAATTTGGAATTGCTGGTCCTTCAAATTCAGGCTCACAATTTCAACCTAAAAAATTTATTTATTTAAATTCATTAGAACTTTTAATATTTTCTTTATCCTTATTATTAAGTGGTTATTTGTATTTATTTTATTATCCAGATTACAATTTCTAACCCATTTGCACGAAGATGTATTATTTACTTAACCTAACTGCTTGCATAAAAATATGGATTCTTATAATTCTTATAAAGTTTCAACGGACTGCAATAATTAATAAAAAAGTTAATAAATTAAAAAAAATGAAAAATTGTGACCCAAAATTTTTAAACTGATGGTATTGAAAGAAGAAAAATTTTGTACTTTTAGAATAAAATCTAAGTGGGATTTTAATCGATTCTCTTTGTCATTTTTTTTGTCATTTTTTCATTCGTATGTTTCACCTTAATTCTTTTATTTTCATTTTAGATTTAAAAAATAATCATGTATATATATTTACATAGCTTGTTCATTTTCTATAATATTAGTGTTGATTTTATTGAAGGAAAAAGAACTTGTTTAAAACAAAGTCAACTACTCTTTCAAAAATATAAATGTCATTAAAATGATCATATACGTTCACAATTTCATTTCATTTTAGGGCTCCTATTCTTATGCTAGAGAAAACGGTTAAAAAAATAAAATATGCTCGATTTGATAATACATTTACTGGTGTTGGCTTTTCACATGATGATTTTACTATAAACTTCATTATTAATGCAACTTTAATATAATTTCAATATTTGAGATTAATGTTGAGTTTATTAATAATATATCCGTCTTCCTTTCTTTTTGCTCATTCGTTTGATAACGCTACGCGAAAATATTTTGTTCTTTAATTTCGGAAAATGTTAGAAAATGTTTCTGCTATTTTGATTTTTAGAATAAGTATCTGGGTTTGAAGATTTTCTCTTTAGCTTTTGAAATCTGAGACCAGAGTTTGTACAGTTTGGGACAGAAACACTGATTGCTGTTTTTCTTTTTTTTGCAAATAAATTTCAAACATAGATTTATTTAGAAAAATTCCGGTTTATCTCTAAAATGTGAAAGTTATCATTTACACTATTAAGCAAGTTGTCCAGAAACAATGACCTTGTCCTTGACCTCTAGTTTATGCATGAAATTATTTTTTAAATGTCAGTTTCTTTTTTTGATTAGCCAATTAATTTTGATTGAATTGATAAAATAAAATAAAAATCTTGATTAATATTCCCTACCATATTTGTCATCTACCATTTGAAATTTGCGATGACTAACATAATTTCATTTTTAAATGAAATTATTTTTTAAATTTCAGTTATTTTGATTGAATTAAATAAACAAAATCTCACTTAAAATTATAAATTTACTTTTTTTTTCAAATCAAATTTTTAACAAAAACCTTTCTCTCTATTACTCGTAATTAAAATGAACAAGTATCAAATAATTCAATATTATCATCAGTAAACTCCATTCACAATAATCACTGCCTCACAAATGCCCACAATTACTTCTGATCAAACTGGCGTTATGATTACTGAGAATGAACAAAGGGTAAGAATTATTGATATAAAAAACGTAATAAAAAAATAATATTTTAAAAGAATAAAATAACTTACATAATTTGGAAGGTAAGAGCTTTTCACGATTGCAGAAATAACTTACCCGCGATTGCTATTAGTGTCATAATCAAAAAATGAATCGCAAATGAGTAATTTGTAATAGTATTAATTAGTTTTGTTTATAAATTAGGTTGACCAAGAAGGAGATACGTAATAGCATTACTCAAGCGTTGATCAGCCTAAGCCTTCACATATATGTCATTAAATGGTCAAGTTATTTTGACTGCTCCTAATTAGAAACGTCAGTTAAATGAAATATGTATGTGGATTTCCAAAACTTATCCATTCTATAATATGAAAAATGAAGGATTTATATTGACTATCAGATGAAAGAAATAAAGGCATCGTGAAAAAAGTGTTAGGGAAACAATTAGCTCCTTCAGTAATGGAAGTTCCAAAACTGACTTCTTCTCAAGAATCGTCAACAAATCAACTCCAATATCCACGACTATCCATCTCTTCTCCAAATTTATTAATGGTTCTAACACAATCAATTTCTGGTTCTATAAACCTCGCCAATCTGAAATAGCATACAATACAATAATAAGGTACATTCATACCTTAATACTACTGAAGCAAAGGTTGAGAATATCTAAGAGAATGGGATCTTGGATTACGAAATTTAAGAAACTGAAGCAAACAAAATAGAAATTCCAATTTGGGAACTGCTAATAATTTATGGTTTAGCGCCTGTTATTTTCGGACGAAATCTTTCCTTTTTCCCGAAAAAGCTAAGAAAATTTTCAGATAATTTTATCTATTTAATAGTAATTGTTGCGGTGATTCTATAGACCCTTTTACCAAAAAATAATTCCAAAACGAAAATAAAAAAAAATATACAAATTGAATTTTTTCCCGAAAAGAGTGATTTTTATTAAAAAATCTCTATTGCATTTAATAACTTGTGTGACTAACATAACAATATATAAGTACATGTGTTGTCGCACTTACAATATATGTATAACATATTGGCGTTATTTCATTCATTTTAATTTGAATTGTTAATCATCATGTCTCAAGGAAAGATGAACAAAAAAGAATGGGAGACCTGGATGGATAATTTAATTATTGAAAAAATTATTCAAAAAGAAAATATCCCATTTTATCAATACTCCGAATTTCAGAATGTAAAATTTATTACTGCCAATATTTTTATTGCCACTTTTAAAAGTTCTCAAAAAACTGTCACTCTTAAATGTATTTCTTTGAACGATAAATTTACACTGGACAATTTAATAAATGAAGTGAGTTAAATTA
>PQFF01000244.1:10567-23200 GCA_003547095.1 Diversispora epigaea | reverse complement strand
AATGATATAATTCATGATGGAATATTGGTGATTATTTTCTTATTTAAAAAGAAATTTCTCAAATGAATTATTTTTAATTTTATTTAATTTTGCTATTATTTAATTAGAACTCTGAAAATATTCATATTCATAATGGGATCATTAAATTTAATGTTTTTGGATTAACAAAAATTGTTTCCGATTCTTTAAGTTTCCTTCCAAATAATCTTGGTCCAATACAATACATGGATCCTCAACATAAACTCTTTAAAAATAAGAGTTCTGATATTTTTGGTCTAGGAATTATTCTTTGGGAGATTTCTAGTGGTAGTCCTCCTTTTGAAATGGATTCCTCATTAAATGTTGATTTATTAAATGATATTGTAAAAGGAAAAAGAGAAATGACCATACCTGGAACACCTCATAAATACAAGGAAATATATTCTGGTATAAATTTAACTAACCTATTAAAATCATTTATATTGTTTGCATAATAAAATATTACTATTTTTGACAGATTGCTGGAAACACAGTGGAAACTCGCGACCAGATATTTCTCAAGTTGTTAAAAATCTTTCTGAAATAATTATCTCTGATGCAAGCAGTGAATTTGGTACATCTCAATCACAACCTTATAATTTCACAGATGTTAAATTGGAAAATTTAATTATGTAAGTAATTTTTTTAATGTTTTTTATATTTATTTAAATCTTCAAAAACATTTATTAAATATAAAATTCATATTTTTTATTAAGACAAAATGAAAAATTTGAAATTAGACCTCATTCTCCTTTTTTTGATGTCACAACTGAAGTTAATGTGTTTATTAAGGATTTATTTGATCTTCACATTGATTTGTCCAATAGTCAGTTTCGACAGATTCGACCAATTTTGCTTAAAAATCATATTAGAGAACATAAAAAGAATCCGGTTGAAATTTTTTCTAAAATGATTAGTCATCCATATTATCATTGGTTTACTAGCTTGATAGGATTTTTTTACCAGTATGGTATTGGGACTGTTGCTGATTATCAAATGGCATTTAAATTCTTTAATTTAGGTTNAAGTTAATGTGTTTATTAAGGATTTATTTGATCTTCACATTGATTTGTCCAATAGTCAGTTTCGACAGATTCGACCAATTTTGCTTAAAAATCATATTAGAGAACATAAAAAGAATCCGGTTGAAATTTTTTCTAAAATGATTAGTCATCCATATTATCATTGGTTTACTAGCTTGATAGGATTTTTTTACCAGTATGGTATTGGGACTGTTGCTGATTATCAAATGGCATTTAAATTCTTTAATTTAGGTTCCAATCAAATAATTGATACCTCCTCTTCTAATTCCTCACTTTTAAGGAAATTATACAATATCAACAAAGAAATTAGTACCATATCTCTTGCAAATATGCATTTCGATGGTTTAGGTGTTGAAGTGAATACAAAAAAAGCTTTCCAGATTTTTCATAAACTTGCTAATAAAGGGTCTCTTATGGCTTTGAATAACTTAGGATATTGTTATAATAATGGGTCTGGTGTTGAAAAAAACGAAGAAAAAGCATTTAAATTATATTTAAAATCTGCTGAAAAGGGCTTTATTTTAGCACAATTTAATGTTGGTTGGTGTTATGGAAATGGAATAGGAATAACAAAAGATGAAGCTAAAGGGTTTCAATGGGTTATGAAATCTGCTCGTGCTGGAAATATTAATGCGATGTGCAATGTCGGTCATAGATATGACAATGGTATAGGCGTGTGTAAAGATGAAAAAGAAGCATTTAACTGGTATCTGAAGGCTGCTGAAAAAGAACATCATGCAGCTCAGTATAATTTAGGATGGTGTTATAAAGATGGAGATGGAATTAATAGGGATTATAAGAAAGCATTTGAATGGTTTAAAAAAGCCGCAGAAAATAATTTTGCTGATAGCCAATACATGCTTGGAAAATTCTTTTATGAAGGAAATGGAACTAAGAAAGATATCGTAAATTCTATCTACTGGTTAAATAGAGCAAAGGAAAATGGAGAAACAGATAATGAATTATTATTAGAAGAAATATTCAGTAATATGATATAATAAAAAAAAACATTTTCAATTTTTTATTTCTTTCACTAAAGTTTTGGCTAAATATATTTTTCGAATACATAATTGGATATATTCATTGTATTTAAAATATTTGATAATTATTATGTTCAAACAAAAATGGAAAATGAAATATGGTGAAATTTATTTAATATATCTTTGTTTCATTTCATTAGAAATATGCTATTTTTTTAAAAATATTCGTATTTATCATATTTCAAGATTAGCACGTGCCCGTTTACCACGTAATCCTATAGATATAAGAAACAAAAAAAATCAAACGAGCAGCAAAAGCGAGACAGTTTAACAGGAAAACTTGCACTCGATTCAGGTTCGGATTTTATCCCCTTTACCTGTCAAATTAATATGAACTAAAACAGCCGAAATACCAAAGAAACGTGTGAAAAATACAAGAAATTTCAAAAGTTGTCGAAAAATATGACCTTTGGGTAAGGAGCACATTCAACTTTATCAATTAAAAACTTTTTTTCAAAAGTTAAAACGTAAATAATGTCTTATCTGAAGATAGACAATAATGACATTGATTATGATAACGAAAGTATTGACAAAGATAATAATAAAAATGACGATGACGATGGTAACAATGATAATAAAAATAATGATGGTGAAGTGACGATGATAATAATGATAGCGAAGATGATTATAATGGTGATGAAGAAGGTGGTAATAATGATTATAATAAAGATGGTGATGGCGAAATATAATGATGGTGATAGCAAAGATGATTATAATGATGAAGGTGATAATAATGATGATAATAAAAATGATGGCAAAGGTAGAATAATAATGATTATAATGAAGATAATAATAATGGTAATATTAATAAAGATGTAATTAATAACAACATCAATGATGACGGATACAAAAAAGCTTTTCAGATTTATTATAAACTTGCAGATGAAGGATCTACTATATCTTAAAATTCTATAACGCAGTGTTATGATGAAGAAAAGGTTTAATTATATTTGAAATCTGTGTTATATAAATGGAAGTAAGTGATGAAGTTAAAGGTATCCAATTGCATTTAAAATCTGCTCTTTCTGGAAATGTTGAAGCAATGTGGAATATCGAGTTATAAAAATGGTATAGATGAAAAGGAAGCATTTGAAGGTAGCCAAAAAAGAAATTATATGGCTCAGCATAATTTAGGATGATGTAATAAATATGATAGAGATATAAGAAAGCATTTGAATGGTTTAAAAAAGTTGTGAAATGATTATTCCAATAGCCAATAAATGTTTGGAAATTGCAGTTATGATGGATGTGGAACTAAAGGAAACATTGCAAAAGCTATTGGTTATATAACAATGTAATAGTTAAAAATAAACAAATTTTTAATTTACTATATTTCAATTATTTTAATTTGCAATCAATATAATCTTTATCTCATTGGAAACATAAATTTGTTTTTTAAACATTTATATTGATATCAAAGTAAAATAAAGGTCTTATTAAATTAGTAAATAATGTCAACGAAATTTAACAAATTAATTAATCGTTAAGTCGTAAAGTGGAAAAATGCAATATTATGTTAGAAAAATGACATTGCACATTTTCTGGATTTAAACATGAATAAAGTACTTCACATTTTATTTATTACCACTAATAAATAATTGCAAATATTTAAGCAATAAAATGAAGACAATAAATTTATAGGTATGTATTTTTTTAAAAATATCGAAAGAATAAATAAATTTTCAGTTTATAATGAAATTTATTTTGATAATTGTGTTGAATTTATTGTCATTTAAAAAAATCTTGAGCAAAAGATCTTCCATTCATCAAATCTTTAATAATTAATTTGTAACAAGAAAGATTTTTCATTCATATTTTTATTAAGTTAAAACTTGTTTCAAACTACTACTAATAATAACAAAATATATATATATAAAATTAGTAATACATTCATTGAAACTGACTAAAAACCTAATCTAATTATTTATTTTGCTATGTTTTATTTTATTTTATGTTATTTTAGATTAGATTAGATTGGTAATCTCAGGCGAAGTATTATAGAAAAAGAAAATAGCTGAATAAAATATATAAAAAAAAGAAAAGAGTAATCAGGAATGAAAATATTCTCACAACATTCGATTCTTTTAAAATAGATAGAAATCAATATGTATTATGCGTGTATTTATTTATTATTATAATATATATATTATATTATATTTATATTTATATTTTGCCGCCAAGTCTACCAAAGGCATGATCTTGAACATAATAATATCAGCATAATTTTCTTTTATTTTTTAAATATGATTATATTTCATCATAAACATTAATGTATTATTTTTTCCAATAAAATGAAAAGAAAAAGAAAAAATAGATGAGAGAGATAGATAACAATATTAAGATTTAACATATGCATATAAGAAGTGGTATTTCTTTTTTCTAAAAAAATAAAGTAGTTGTTTCTTTATTTTTTTCTCTATTGTCATTTTTTTTTATCAGAATTCTATATATTCCATTATATNTAATCTCAGGCGAAGTATTATAGAAAAAGAAAATAGCTGAATAAAATATATAAAAAAAAGAAAAGAGTAATCAGGAATGAAAATATTCTCACAACATTCGATTCTTTTAAAATAGATAGAAATCAATATGTATTATGCGTGTATTTATTTATTATTATAATATATATATTATATTATATTTATATTTATATTTTGCCGCCAAGTCTACCAAAGGCATGATCTTGAACATAATAATATCAGCATAATTTTCTTTTATTTTTTAAATATGATTATATTTCATCATAAACATTAATGTATTATTTTTTCCAATAAAATGAAAAGAAAAAGAAAAAATAGATGAGAGAGATAGATAACAATATTAAGATTTAACATATGCATATAAGAAGTGGTATTTCTTTTTTCTAAAAAAATAAAGTAGTTGTTTCTTTATTTTTTTCTCTATTGTCATTTTTTTTTATCAGAATTCTATATATTCCATTATATGTAAAAACAATCTCATTTTTTTAATATACGGAATAAACACAACACACTATATTTAGGATAAAATAATTTTATTTAAATAGAAATATGATATGATTTAACCTATTATATATCATTTTTTATAAACAAATAAATAAATGTCAAATATTATTTATAAGATAAATTAGAAATTGATACGGTGCGGTGCTATATTAGTGGAAAAAAACATTTATACGTTTATTATTTATTGATATATTTGTTTTATTTGTTTTATCATTTGTAATGTTCTTTTGCTGTTCTTTGTTTTTTGTGTAAGCAAATTTATAAATGTACGATACATAATATATAAGATGTAAGTTTCTATTTTTAGAACTTATAAATAAAATAATATATTTATTCACTAAATGCTTAAGGCGCACATACCCATTTAATATTATATCTAATATATATACAAATTTTTTTTTACTTTGAGTGATGATGTAAAATTATTCAGCAAGTCTGAAATTAATTTCACGAATCTTGTTTACAAATAATATATTTGGAGTTGCTTAATCACATGGAATGAAAATATTTCTGGTAGTGGACTTTTTTTATGTTATTAATTTTTTAATTTTTCTTAAAGAAATTATTTTTCATTCATCATAAAACAATGTTTTGTTGTTTTAAGAAGCACATAAAAACACATGTTTGTCATTCTTTGTTATGTTCATGATGACAAAAAATATTATTTTTTTTTTTTTGTTTTTACAAAATATAGTTTATATTTGAAAAATAATCCTCATTCAAACTTTGATCAAACTTCGATCAAAATTTGTTAATAGTAAATATAAATATATATATATGTGATATATATAAATGCTAATAATAAATTTCAAATCTCTTGCCAAACTATAATAATATCATCAACCCAATAAAACCAAATAATAATACAAAAACAAAACCTCCCAAAAAAATGAAATAAAAAAATAATCAAATATATACATATATATAATAATAAAAGTTATTTGTACAAAAAAAATGAGTATAAATATAAATTGAAAATATATAAAAAAACCTTTTTTATAATAACAAAAATATACATGTGTGGAAAAAATAACATATAGGCATGAAGAAAAAGATATAAAAAAATGTATATAAAACTGATTGAAAAAAAGATAAAAGTAGTAAAATGATGAAAAATAAAATTGACTGTCTGTTTAAATGTATAAAATAAAGGATAAAGAAATGATTGAGTGGAAATAAGGTAAGCGGATTATTAGAAATTTCATAAAATATTTTTATTAGATTTAATAAAATGATTTAATTTTTCGAAAAAAGATGGATATTTAAATAAAAATAAATAATATGTTTTTATATAATCAAAGTGGTTGTGTTTGCGAAAAATGATCATATCATACATAATTAAGTATAATAATATATTCACCGTAGCATATTTGTGTGCGTGTAAATTTCTAAAATAATTAAGAATATAAAATTCACAATGAATTGATTAAAGGTTTTCTTTCTATAACACGTTAAAAAAAATCAAATAAAATATATATGTAAATTTACACATACTTTTATATTGAATATTTAGATAATACAGTAAATTCATTAATTTTAATTTAATGAGATTTTACTCTCTGTCCAAGATTAACGTATTCTGATTTTTCTTGCGTTGTGGAATTTTTCCATAAGTGATCTGCAGCTTTGCGAATAAGGGTAACATTAAATTCTCCTATTCTTTTGCATTCTTTTGTAACGGAATATCTAAATATCATATAGGCATGGCATCTGTTATAGTCTCGCATATGCTTCTTAGAATTGAAAAAGTTTAATACTTCTTCAATTTCGGGAGGTGGATGTATATTATTTCTGTTTATGTTTGCAAGTAACGTGTCGTTGCTCATTTTTAGAAATTTTATACGAAAATTTGTTATATTTTTATAAAGATGATTAACCGTATTTATATTATTTATATTTTTTATATGTCTTTGATGTTTGATTTATGGTTTCTAAATTGTTAGAAGTTTGGTTTGTTTGTTCTTTTTGTTAAAGTTTTTAAAAATATTTTATTGTTATTGTTGTTGAAGTGGATAGTGGGGTATTTATATTTATTTTTACCATTTTAGAAATGGGATCGCCCACAGCAAAAAGTGGTTCTCGGCTCATTAATATTTCCAATAGGTTAAAATATAATTATGAAATCTTAAGTATATTGCAAAAATTNTTGCATTCTTTTGTAACGGAATATCTAAATATCATATAGGCATGGCATCTGTTATAGTCTCGCATATGCTTCTTAGAATTGAAAAAGTTTAATACTTCTTCAATTTCGGGAGGTGGATGTATATTATTTCTGTTTATGTTTGCAAGTAACGTGTCGTTGCTCATTTTTAGAAATTTTATACGAAAATTTGTTATATTTTTATAAAGATGATTAACCGTATTTATATTATTTATATTTTTTATATGTCTTTGATGTTTGATTTATGGTTTCTAAATTGTTAGAAGTTTGGTTTGTTTGTTCTTTTTGTTAAAGTTTTTAAAAATATTTTATTGTTATTGTTGTTGAAGTGGATAGTGGGGTATTTATATTTATTTTTACCATTTTAGAAATGGGATCGCCCACAGCAAAAAGTGGTTCTCGGCTCATTAATATTTCCAATAGGTTAAAATATAATTATGAAATCTTAAGTATATTGCAAAAATTCAAATAAAGCTATTTTATGATTAATAATTTTTAATTTTTTCTTGGCGACATAATTCAATAAGTAATTTCAATTAAAAATTTTAATGGAATTTTCCAGGCTTGAAAATAATTGTTCTCTAGAAAACTGTAAACATCTCGGGATTACGAGATTAGAATTATACTAAAATGGAATTTTCCAGGCTTAAAAATAATTGTTCTCTAGAAAACTGTAAACATCTCGGGATTACGAGATTAGAATTATACTAAAATGGAAAACAATCGGTATTTTATCTTTATTTAGCGTCAAAAAAGTATTATTTTAAATATTTAAATGTATTAATATAAATAAGTCTTTAATAGAATAATATATGGTAGATTTGACTGATAATCATTTCTTTGTTGTGTTAAAAACTTGGCCAAAGAATTACAAATAAGGGAATTGTTTGTATAAAAAACTACGAACCTTTCTTTTTTATAAATAAAATAAATAAAAATATAAAAAAAAACTAAAAAAAAAAAATATCTAAAAATATATATTTATATTTCTTTTTTTATAAATAAAAATATATTTTTAGATTTTTGATGAAAATTGAGAAAAATTGGAGTTGAGTCAAGGCAAATTTTGATTTTTACTAGTACTAGTGATTGACGCAATTAAAAATTGAAATTTTAAGTGTTGAGTCAAGGTCAAATTAGTTTTGACGATATGTATAATCTACTAATACTTTTTTAACACTAAAAATGGATCATCGAAATTGATATTACCAAAAACTTTTTATTTTAGAAAAAAAAAATATATTTATTTTTATTACCTAAAAAACAGATAAACAAATAAATAAAATTATTTAAGAGAGTTATTATTTTATAAAAAAAAAAAAATTATTATTCATTTTTTTCTAATTTTGAAATTGATATTTTTAGAAAAAAATAAAATTATTACTAAAAAAACAGGTGAACTAATAAATAAATTATTTTAGAGAATTATTATTTCTAAAATGGTAAAACAGATTTTATTTTAGAAAATTATTATTCATTTTTCTCTAAATTTCTAAAAAAAATGAATGATATTTTTATTTAAACTGTTATTTATTACTAAAAAAAAAAAATCATGTGAGACCTGATTATTTTAGAGAATTATTCATTTCTTATTTGTATTTTAATTATTTTTTTCTAAACAATAAAATAGATTTTTTTTTTTGGAAAATCATGCAATAAAGTGTTCAAATCATTTGTAGTCTTCTAGATAAAAGATCAATTACACATTAAAAAAACAAATCATTATATATCTTAATAAAAAAAGTTTATTTATTTATTTTTTTTTTTGAAAAAAAATAAATTTTTAAACATTTTAATTTTGAAAAGTTAATACTAAACAAAAAAATCATTAATTAAATCCATTAAAAAAAAACTTTACATATTTAAAATATTATTCAAAATAAACTTTTTTTTTAAAAAAAATGTCATTTAAATTAACTACTATTTGTTTGATTGATTCAATTGTTAGCACTAAAGAAACAAACAATTTCACAGTTATTGAAGCTAATGCTATTACAAGAGTGGAAAAAAACAACAATAACATAGATGGTACTTTTAATTTCTATTTAACTGCATTTTATAATAAAAATTCATCAATACCTTCATTTGTTGATAAGATAATAGAAGATACGATTTATGAAATATCTGGGAAAGTTAATCTAACTGAATTTTCAAAAACAAATGAAATAAAAGTAAGTTTTTTATATTTTTGTATTAATTTTAGTCATTATAATAATAAATTTATAATAATATTATTAAATTATAGATAATTGTTGTCTCAGCATAGAAAACCAAAATTTCAATTCAAAATTTGCATATAAGTGCACTAAACATCTATCTGACTGGTATGATATCAAAAATCAAAAAACAAATGAAATTTGTCATATTGAAATAAAAGTCAAAGAGTGGATAAATGGTTCAGAGGATAAAGAATACCAAATAAATTGTAGATTTTTAAATATTGATCAAAGGTTGTATAATAAAACAAATAATTTGAATGAAAATTCACATTTACTTGTTTGTTGTGAATTAAATATTGATCCTGATAGTAAGATTATTGTTGATATTTTGGATATTAATTATTTACCAGGTTATCAACAAAAACACCTATGAAATCAACAGCACAATCATCAACAACCTATAACTGGAATAACTCAGAAGAAAATTATAGAAAATTGATTTCAAAAATAATTGATAAACATAATGAAGAAAATTTAGTATTAGGTAGTAATAATAATGAAGATAATAATACTAAAAACACTATTGTCGAGACCAGTAATGATGATGGTGATAATTTTATTATTGCCNATTCAAACAAAATTTTTTTTTAAAAAAACCTTGGGATTGAGCCTAATTTCCAAACTATTCTAATATAAATTTTTTAAACTCAAATTTCCACAAAATAACTATAAACATTTTCAATTAGCCAAATTTTAGCAAAATCGCCCCTAAATTTTCAGATAAATGTCTCAAAATCTATCTATATATATGTCTAAACATATATTAACATATTCTCATAAAAAAATAATTTTAAAAAATGTAGAATATTTGTTAAATTGACAAACTATTTGTAAAACCTGCAAAAATCACCTAATTTTATTTTTTTTTGTTTTTTAAAGTTAGATAACTCCACAGAAACAACATTTAAAAATCTAAAGGCACCTGCCCCACCATTAAATCATGTATACTGAATATGTTTACATTATTTATTTTCAAATTATTTAGTAAAAAAAAAAAATTTATTATAAAATTTACTGCTCCGATTGATCGGTGGATTAGTATATGAGAGATTTATATGGCGAAATCTAAAAAGGAAGTTATTATAAAATGCCTATCAAATTTAATAATAAAATAAAATTAGCATTNTAAATATTGATCCTGATAGTAAGATTATTGTTGATATTTTGGATATTAATTATTTACCAGGTTATCAACAAAAACACCTATGAAATCAACAGCACAATCATCAACAACCTATAACTGGAATAACTCAGAAGAAAATTATAGAAAATTGATTTCAAAAATAATTGATAAACATAATGAAGAAAATTTAGTATTAGGTAGTAATAATAATGAAGATAATAATACTAAAAACACTATTGTCGAGACCAGTAATGATGATGGTGATAATTTTATTATTGCCACTAAAAGTGAACCAAATAATAATAATAATAAAAGGAAAAGTAACAATAAAGTATCTAATACAAAAAAAAGAATCATTACACAGTCAAAAAAAATTGATAATGAATCTTAATAAATTTGTTTGTTTATTATTATTATTTATTTTTTTAAATTTACATTATTTTATTTTTCATTATTTATTTTATTTATTCTTTAATATATATTTTATTTTTGGTATTTGAAAAATTTGTAATTTTTTCTTTTTTTAATTTTTAACCATATTTTTTTGATAAAAATAAAACAAACAAAAAAAAATGTGAAAATATAAATATTCATTATTTTTTTCTTCTGAAAAAAAATTTATTAAAAAAACAATTAAAAAAATTATTTATTATTAACTATAAAATGAGTCATTATTTATACAATATATTTGAAGTAAATATACCAGAAAAATGTATGAATGAATNAATAATAATGAAGATAATAATACTAAAAACACTATTGTCGAGACCAGTAATGATGATGGTGATAATTTTATTATTGCCACTAAAAGTGAACCAAATAATAATAATAATAAAAGGAAAAGTAACAATAAAGTATCTAATACAAAAAAAAGAATCATTACACAGTCAAAAAAAATTGATAATGAATCTTAATAAATTTGTTTGTTTATTATTATTATTTATTTTTTTAAATTTACATTATTTTATTTTTCATTATTTATTTTATTTATTCTTTAATATATATTTTATTTTTGGTATTTGAAAAATTTGTAATTTTTTCTTTTTTTAATTTTTAACCATATTTTTTTGATAAAAATAAAACAAACAAAAAAAAATGTGAAAATATAAATATTCATTATTTTTTTCTTCTGAAAAAAAATTTATTAAAAAAACAATTAAAAAAATTATTTATTATTAACTATAAAATGAGTCATTATTTATACAATATATTTGAAGTAAATATACCAGAAAAATGTATGAATGAATTTTCAATAAATAATGCACAGATTCAAAATCTTTTTGAAAATCAAAACTCTACTGTTGCTTTTATTCGTTTCTCTTTATAGGATAACATTCAAATTCCTACTCTTTCAAAATCTGCATTCATTATAGATCAGAAGATGGTTAAAGAATACCAGCGCCTTGAAAATTTATCATTAATAATGTAATAAAAAATAATAATAAATAAATATTAATAAATCAGTTTTTGTAATAAAAGTCTTGTTAATTTTAACAAAAGAAATACAAAATGGTGGTGGTAGTTATTAGTCCAATCTAGTTGTATCACTGAACGATGGTTCCAATATTATATATTTTGTAATGTTTATATCATTCACTTAACAATTTCTTTGTTATTAAAAATTTTTTCTTTGTTTAATACTCGGTATTCTCACTTTGTTTATAAATTTTAAATGCTATAAATAATCTTTTACTCAATAACTCTATTAGTCTCAATGTGCTATTGCAGTTCTTTTAATTTGTTTGCTTATTCCTAATTTCTTATCAATTGAATCATTTTCTTATTAAAAAAAATTCGTGTAGCTTCTTCTAATATTTGAAATGTTAGTATGACATAAATTGATTTATAATTAAAGAATTTCTTAAAAACAAAATTAGTATATTAATGGTTTTTCAACTTTCACATATGAACTAAATTTCACTTAAATACTAATCCGGAGCACCACCCCAAATCTGTGTTTCCTTCTATCAATTTTTAACTTATTCAAACAAAATTTTTTTTTAAAAAAACCTTGGGATTGAGCCTAATTTCCAAACTATTCT
>PQFF01000243.1:123332-145374 GCA_003547095.1 Diversispora epigaea | reverse complement strand
AATTGTTATTTAAGTTGCCACACTGTGTTAAAATTAAGATAGTGATACACGAAGAAGTGTAAGCTATCGGTGTGGCCGGAATTGTAATTGTAGTTTTGGTTCTGTCCAGACGTGACAATATAATACCTATAAATTTAAAGTTGTCATTTTTCAGAAAAAAGAAACTATTTTATTCAAAAGAAAAACTATTTATTTGTTGCTGCATTTTATATTAATTTCATTTTATACAATATTTAGTTTAAAGATTAATTATATTAGTCGTTAAATTATTCTGAATATTTTTGTTTTTGTTTTAATATGTGATCTGAAAAAATCTTCTAAATGCATCGTAAAAGAAAATAACATAAAAACTCCGGACATCCACTTGATTTATTACATGTTCTTACTTTTTTTCAAGCTCTAGATTGAAATGAAAGTTTGGACACCTGTTAGAATTTGTTGTTTACCCTAAAATTTTAGAATTAAGTGTTCGTTCTTTTTTTGTTCAATTTCATTAATTTTGCATTTTAATTATAAAATTATTACTAAATGAAATAAATAAATGCATTAAGAACAATGTTATGAAAAAAATTTATCGAAAGAAAACATCGAATAAAAATGGTTACAAGGAACAACTAATCCAAAAGAAATATGATTTAACTAAAAATATCACATTCTAAATTTGATTTTTTTAATTGATTTTTTTTTAATTTGATTTTTAATTTCAATTTAATTTTATGTTTTCGTTTGATTATTTATTATTTATTTTGTATGTCAGAGAAACAATAAAAATAATGAAAAATAAATAAATAATAATCAAAAAATTAAATAATAAAAATAATAATAAAATAATTAAATATAAAAAAAGCATAGATAAATTTCATTGACCATTATCTAAGGATCAAAATTTCTAACTAGTTTTCTTAATGATCTTAAATACTTCATAATCAACGATTGAGAATCTACCTGTTTTAGTGACCATAATTACAAAAACAGTGTTTTTTTTATTCTGCTAAGAATGGAATTTTGTGTACTGCCATTTCATTTTTCAATGAGAAAATAAAACCATTATTAGTTATTCCCCAATTACGACTGGCATTGGCAACCCAAGCAAAAGGATTATAACCTCCAAGGATTTCTTCAGTTCCTTTAACTTTCATGATCCCTACAGTCCTAACATGACTATTGCAGACATCCCAAAAAGTTTGGGGTGCGAATCCGTTTTTGCTTCATCTTAAAGTTAATTGAACCTCATATGGAATGTCTGTTAAAGAATAAGTTCTTGATTTGTGAGCAATCCAAGAGGAAATTTCGGCTACATGCTCGTAAGAAATAATAGTGGAAAGTGGTTTTGCTTGCTCTGGAGCCATACTGATTCAAATCTTCCCAAAGTTGTTTATCAAGAATTTTCTTTAAGGTTTTATTTTTTTACCACTTTATTTAACTCATCAAAAAAATTTAAAGACATCTTTTTTTTTCGTAAAATTTGTAAATTAAGTTATCTCAAAATTTTATTGAACTTCTTAATGATAGAGATGATTACAATGTAATAATTGAAGTTGAAAATAAGGAAAAATCGTAAGCACATTCCAACGTATTGAAATTCCGATCGTCTTATTTTCGAAGAGAATTAAAAAATATTCAGCCAAATGAAAATAATATTAAAATAATTATCAAGTCAAGTATTTTTGCTCTAATTTTTAATGCGATTCTTCAGTAAGTTGTCATCAAAATAATTTAAATACTGTTACCTATATTGAAAATTTATTTTATTTATTATTATTTATTATTTCGTTTTTTTTTTAGATATATATACGGAGGAATTGTTAATTTAGAAAATTGAGAAACTAGATTTATTTATGATTTAATGTTAGCAGCTGATGCATTTGAACTTGAGGAATTAACAAACAAATTAGAAACTCTTCTAATTGAAACTAAAAGCTCTTGGTTGAGAACACATTTTTCATTTATTTATCATTTTATTTTTAGTAGAAACGACTTTAAAAAGTTAAAAAATTTCTGTAATGATATTGTTGTAAAATATCCAAAACTTATTTTTGATTCTGATGATTTTACTTCTCTCGAAGAATCTGCACTGGTCTCTCTTCTCTAGCGAAACGATTTACAAATCGAAGAAATTGAAATTTGGGACTACATCATCAAGTGGGGAATTGCTCAGACTTCTACTCTTCCTACAAACCTTGATGATTGGACCAAGGAAAATTTCCTTACACTAAAGACTACTCTACAACAATGTCTACCACATATTCACTATTTTCACCTTTCAAGTACCGAAATTGTTGATAAAATTAAACCTTACAAAAAAATTATTGATAAACAACTTTGGGAAGATATAAATCAACATCTATTAATTCCTGAACGACCAGTAAAATCCATTATTTTGCCACCAAGGTTAGTTTTGGTTACAGAATTACCCCTCGTACAGAATCTTTTTCGACCATTTCTGAAGAACATGCAGCAGAAATTTCTACATGGATTGACCGTAAGACAAATGCGTATACTTCAATAAATATTCCATATAAATTTAAATTGATCTTACGTGGAACTCAAGATGGATTCGCACCACAAAAATTTTGGGATATCTGTCACGGTCACGCTTGTACGGTTGTTTTAGTAAAAGTTAAGGGAACAGATGGAATAATCGGAGGTTATAATCCTTTGACATGGGATAAGAATACTGATGGTAAACTGATGGAAACAAAAGATAGTTTTATTTTCTCATTAAAAAATGGTGATATTCCTAATTCAATTCTTAGCAGAGTAATAAACCCCCAATATGCGATTCTTAATAGATCTAAAAATGATCAAATAACGGGGAGACCACATTTTTGGGTTTTTGGATGTATAGTAAGAAATCTGATTTCATTTTAAATGATGGTTGTTTCTGCAGAAATCATGGCGGTAATTATGAAAAACCTATAAATCATCAAAAAAATTTCCAATCATCAATTATGAAGTATTTAAGATTGTTATGAAAAATATTTAAAAGTTTTATACGTAAAGAAAAAAATTAAGTATATTTTATTTTATTTTTTTATCATCAGATATTCATATTTTGTATCTTCTACATTAATAAAATTATTATTAAATTGAATTTTTATATCAACTCTAATTTAATTTATAACAAGAATTAAAAATTGAAACTATAGTTTTAGAAAAAATACTTTAAAATCAAAGTTATTTATTGCATTATTTATTTCCTATTTATTGGTTATTAGTCTGAAAATTATAACACAATTTTTGATTGCGAAAATTCGTGAGGTAATTTAAATAATAAGTGTCTAAAATACGTTATTTATTATAATTTAACAGATAATATGTTGGCGTAATGACATTCTAACTAAATTGGATTTGTGAAATATTACTTATCATTAATAAATCAATAACTTCTTTTTAGTATTAATATATATTCGTTAAATATAAATTCTATACATTCCATACATTGTTAATTCCGTGATATTTAAATTATAAATACATATATTAAATGTATTAATTCTCACAAATAATTTATGAAACATCTAAGAGAATAAAATGTATGAGGATATATAAAGTTGTATCTTGTTTTAATTTCGAAATGACCTTAGCGCAGTACAGCACCATGTAATTTAAAAGTATGTCAAAATTGTATTTCTACTCGCGATAACATTTTTGCTGAGCAAATAATTTAATGTTTCATGATTATTTTCCAAAGATTTTTTTAACAGCAGGACCGCTTGCCAAGGAAAAAATAATAAAACATTATATTTTTATTCATAACATCCACAATACTCATAGTATCCATAATATCCATAATATCTATACACAAAATAGAATAATCAAGCAGAATCATACGAATAATTAATAAATGAATAAGTATACTGATAAAGATAGAAGTATTTTTTTTTGAAAAAAAAAGTAATGTTGAAAATTGACTTTAGTAAAAATAATTATATATATATTTATTGTGGCCATTTTTCGTTGTCATTTTCTTGACTACTAATATTTGTCAATATTCGCCTCCCCGAACTCTTGTTACATAATAAAAATCGATAATAATAATTTATAGTTACCTCATTCCAATGGGATATTTAATTATCAAGAATAAATAATTATAATATTTATTTAATAGTAAAAAAAAATAAAGATAGTAAAATTAAAGCTGGAAAAATAAAGAAAAAAAATGTAGAACAGATCTCTCAATTTTTAATTTTGTATTGTCACTTGCAATAATATCTTTTTTTGGTAATTCCAAATACTTGAGAGGAAATATTTTTATTCATATAGGAATAATAAAATTATATTATTCTTTTGTTAATCTTCGAGCTTCCCATAATGGAAATACAGTTGAAGTGAATTTTTATTGAATTGCAAGAACTATTAACCTATTCACTTAATATATATACATTATAGTAAACTGTATCAATAATCTCTCATTGGTTTTTATTTTTCGGAGACAATTATGATCACATAAATTCATACTGTTATTCTCGTTGAATGTACAAGAACAATTATTTTATTTACGAATTGAAAATTTTTTAAAAAACAAACCAAATGAAAAAAAAAAACGCTTTGGATAAAACGTATAGTCAATGAAAAAATATTGGCAACAACAAATGTCAATTAATTTTTAAATTTTTAATAATTAACCACAATTAATAAAAAGTTAACTGAAATAATAATAGAAAGCAGATTTTAAAACATGAAATAAACAAATAATAGTTAATATGTATGTTTAAACGATCTATTCTTTCATAAATATAGCATATTATCACGGAATATAGTTTTTTGTCTGATATTATTTGATTCGTTATTTTTTATTCATATTATTAAATATTTTTTACTTTCATCTATATAATTCTAAAAAATTTAATCACTTTAACTATGTTTCGTTATTCATATAAACATTTAGCTATCTCAATATTAATTTGTACAAATGACGATAGAGATTTATTTGCTCGAAATCATAAATAATACTATTATTCGTCTTTATTTCTTGCTGATTATTAAATTTATCTTTACATAATTAAGAATTCAGGAATTAACATAATTGTTGATTTCTCATTTCAGTAATCATTTTCTCTTTTTATTTTCCTGATTTCATTAAGAAAAATTTAAATTCAAATTTTATGGTCATTGTCTATTCTGGATGATCGGTTGTTTTAATGCATTTAATTTTTTTTATATTTAATTAAAAATATGTGAAATATGTGATTTTTTAATTTCTTTTTTCTTTATTAAATTGTGCATTTCAGACATTTATTATTTATTATATAAATTTTACGTAATCAAAAACTATAGTTTCAATTTTTAATTCATTCTTGCTATAAAAAAACTGATTTAATTTGAATTAGCAAAAATATAAAAAATTTAATTTAATAATTTAATTAAAGTAGAATATACAAATTATGAATATCTGATAATAAAAAAATAAATATAATTTATTTAATTATTTTCCTAAAGTAAAAAACTTTTAAAGATTTTTCTTAACAATCTTAAATACTTCATAATCGATGATTGAAAAGAGTCCAGATGATGACGATCTTAGAGGTTTTTCATAATAACTGCCATAACTGCTACAGAAACAACCATTATCTAAAGTGAAATCAGATTTCTTACTATACATTCCAAAATCCCAAAAATGCGGTCCCCCCTTTATTTGATCATTTTTGGATCTATTAAAAATCGCATATTGGGGGTTTATTACTCTGCTAAGAATTGAATTAGGAATATCACCATTTTTTAATGAGAAAATAAAACTATCTTTTGTTTCCATCAGTTTACCATCAATATTCTTATCCCATGTCAAAGGATTATAACCTCCGATTATTTCATCTGTTCCCTTAACTTTTACTAAAACAACTGTACAGGCGTGACCGTGACAGATATCCCAAAATGTTTGTGGTGCGAATCCATCTTGAGTTCCACGTAAGATCAATTCAAATTTATATGGAATATTTATTGAAGTATATGCATTTGTCTTACGGTCAATCCATGTAGAAATTTCTGCTGCATGTTCTTCAGAAATTATAGTTGAAAAGGATTCTCTTGGTTCTTCTGCACGAGGAGGTTGTTTAACCAAAACTGATCTTGGCGGAAAAATAATGGATTTTACTGGTCGTTCGGGAGTTATTAGACGTTGATTTATATCTTTCCAAAGTTGTTTATCGAGAATCTTTTTATATGGTTTAATTTTATCCAAGACATCCACACCTGAAAGATGAAAATAACGAATATGTGGTAAACATTGTTGTAGAGTAATTTTTAGGGTAAGGAAATCTTCCGTGGTCCAATCGTTAAGATTTGTAGGAAGAGTAGAAGTCTTAGCAATTCCCCACTTGATGATGTAGTCCCAAAGTTTAATTTCTTCGATTTGTAAATCATTTCGTTTGAGAAGAGACACTATTGTGGATTCTTCAAGAGAAGTAAAATCCGAACTATCAAAAATTAGGTTTGGATACTTTACAACAATATCATTACAGAATTTTTTTAATTTTTCAAAGTTATTTCTACTAAAAATAAAATGATAAATAAAAGAAAAATGTGTTCTCAACCAGGAGCTTTTAGTTTCAATAAGAAGAGTTTCTAATTTGTTAAATAATTCCTCAAGTTCAAATTCATCAGCAGCTAACATTAAATCATAGATAAATCTGGTTTCACAATTTTCTAAATTAACAATTCCTCCATAAATGTATCTAAAAAAAATAATAAAAAATAAATGAAATAACAAATAATAATAAATAAAATAAATTTTCAATATAAGCAATATTTTGATGACAACTTACTGAAGAATAATAATGAAAATTTGAGACGAAATGCTTGGCTTGATGATTATTTTAATATTATTTTCATTCGGCTGAATATTTTCTAATTCTCTTCGAAAATAAGTTGATCGGAATTTCAATACGTTGGAATGTGCCGTAAACGATTTTTCCTTGTTTTCGACTTCAATGATTACATTGTAGTCGTCTCGATCATTAAGAAGTTCAATAAAATTTTGAGATAACTTGTCAAAAAAATTTAAAGACATTTCTTTTTGTAAAATTTTGAAAATTGAACGTCAAAAAAAAAAAGACTGTGGGAAACAATCGATAATACTGTATTAATTTATGCAATTATTGGTATGACAAGCACAAAATTTCTTATTCAGATATATCATAGAGTCATGAGTATTTCATTATTTATCTGTAATGTGATATGTACTACTAAAAAATAATGACTTTCAAGTTAATAATAAGACGTTTTGATTCTATCGTCAAATCGCTAATTTAATTACAATAGCACTATATGATATATTTTTTTTATATGAATCAAAGATTGTGCCCTCAATTATAATTAATTATTGTATCAAACATCGATCAGAGTTGATCACAAGAAGAGGAATAATAATAAAGAGAGAAGATGCAAATTCGAAGTTTGATTTGCTTCTACAGCCGGATCAGCTTTTATCTACTTCTTTTTTAAAATTTAACTACTTCTTCTAACCCGAAACTGCCACTACTATTGACTGACGCTAGTTCTAAATTATTCAAGTAATAAGATTAAAATTTTTTTAAATAATTTATCATTGATAACTCAATTATCTTTAACGTACATTTATATATAAATATATCAGTTCAATAATGTAACAACATTGCCATTCAGTAAGAAAAAATATATCAAAATATAATATAAAAACTTACAATTTTGACTGGGATGAATTAATGCAAATAATAGAAATCAAAACTGAATCTTCAGTTTTATATAAAACAGTCCCAGAGATTGCAAGAAAAACCTATCATTTAATTTAGCTGTTAGATAAACAGTAAAGACAAATGTATAATTCTTTATTCAAGTATAAAATTGAGAGTTTGTGTCAACCTGATTTTCAAATTATATTTAGCTACGAAATACTATTTTTAAAATGTGACTTGGTGAAAAACACGGGTTCATGAAATTAAGAAAGAGAAAGCAGAAGAATGAAGTTGTGGAGAAGTTTGAGTAAAGTTAAGTTAAGTTGTTTGTGGAAATGAGTGAAAGTTGTGAAGTTTATAAATATGAATGATGTTGAGTTTGAAGTTGATTGAAATTGTAGAAAATTATCCGATATTGGCAAAATTATTTGATGGTAATTAAATAAGACTTGAGTTTATTAACAGAATTGTGAAATTTGGGAAGTTTATTGAAGATATCATATTTAAAATACTTTTGTTATTTTCGGGGGGTTTTTTTTTATATTGTAAATATTTGTATAGAATTTTTGCATGTCATTATTGTATAAAGAAATCAATATATAAAATTTAATTAATGAATATATGTCAAGGAGCAACGAAATTTCGAAATAAGAAAAATAATTAATTTAATACTTAAATTTAAACTAAATTATCGTATCATTAACACACACACACATTACATGTTAGAATATTTTGTAAATTGATTAGTTATTAAGTCATTAAATAAAATAATTCCAGATTTTATTTATATAAAAAATTAAAGTTAGATCAAAAATTGCAAGTGAAAACCAGATCTAATTATATCAAATAAACAATATTATAATTTTTTTTTTGAATTTATATTATTTAACATTAAATCATTAAAAAATAGGTAAATAGTAAATGACTGTGACATTAACCATTGATAAACATCACTGGCAAAAATAATTCAATAAATTTCTAGTTTAATTGATTGATACAATAATTTTAAAAAAAATTAAAATAAAAATTTATATTTCAAACGAAAATATTTATTTATTTTTTCTCTATAAAATAAATAAATTTTTACAGTTAGATTTAACTATGTTTTGTTGTCGCCATTAAAAAAAAATGAATGTCCAATTAACAATATCAAAGATACTCTATGATATCAAACATCTATTATTAAAACATTTCATTCTATTCGCATGATTCTTTCTTGAGCCTTATAAAAATAATTGTTAATCAAATTTCATTATTTTTTTGTTCTTTAAGTGTCCAGAAAATTGTATATTACGTTTTTATAATCATTATTTATTACGAATTGATTATTTGAAGAAATTTAAGTGACTTTTTTTTGTTTTGCATTATTTCAATTGTAAATAATATTATACCAATAACTTTAAACTTGTCGTTTTTCAAAAAAAAGGAGACTATTTTTTGTAACTATATTTTTTATTAATTTATTTTTATACAAGATATCAATTTATTCAAAATATTTATATTTTTATTTTATTTAATTAACTATTTATTTAAGAAAAATCTTCTAAATGTATTGAAAATTTTAAATCAAAGATACAAATAATTGTCGAATAATTTTATTTTTTACAAACAAAATATATTGTGCTTAATGCATTCAAAATTTTTAAGATAAATTTCAAGTTGGCAACAAAGTAATAAAAATGTTAATAAAATATTTATTTATTTTCAAAAAAAAAATAAAATAATGAAATTCATATATCAACTAAATTCTCAAAAATAATATAAAATAGTCAAAATGGGATAAATTGCATGTAATTTATAACTCGGAAATAGCCAATAAAATAGGAAATTTCAGTTAAATTAATTGATAAATTGCATTACAGATTTAACTGGAAATTAATAAAAAAAAATGTTATAGATATATTTTATTCAAGCAATTTTAATCTAGCGACCAGGTTATCTAAGTTAAAATCAACAGAAGGTAAAGGTTTACTTGTAATGTATGCTTCAGCATGAGTAGTTTCAATAGAAGATAAATCTTCATCTTCATATTCATCTTGCATTTTTTGTTCTACATTTAAAAACATAAGTGAATCATCTGTTTTTGAATCATACAACAACTCATTAATCCAATTTTCTGATCTAATATAAATCATTTCAGCACTTGGACGCTCAGTTGGATCTTTATGCCAACACAATTCCATTAATTCTGCATAACATTGAGGTATGCCTTTGTTAATTTTTGGTCGAAGTCCATTGAAAATATCAACAGATAATTCTGCATTATATGCTCTGTTAGCAAATGGTATTTTTCCTGTTGAAATGATCCACATAATAATCCCAACACTGTAAATATCTGAAGCTTGCGAATACTGATATTTATTCAATACCTCAGGTGCAATATATGGCAATACACCATATACTCCGGATGATGAGGTTTCATTTGCTAATTTACATAGTCCTAAATCTCCTAATCTTATAAATTTATATTTTGAATTACTGTATGCTTCAGTTATCATTAGGTTCCCAGGATGAAGATCACTATGGACAAATCCTTTACTATGAATGACTTTTAATCCACTAATAAAAGAATTCAATAACCATAATCGTTCAATCCAAGGTAATAATTTATTTTGATTAAGAAATTCTCTCAAATTTCCATTTTTCATATATCGTAATACTATTGCATATTCTTTTGTCATTGAATCTTGGGTTATACCCAAAATTGGTAAAATATATTTATCACGACATTGGTAATTTGCAGTTAACTATAATTATAAAAATTAAAATTAATATATACAAAATATTAAAACATATTGATACATTGATATATTTAATATTTACCTCTTTTAAAAATTCTGAACTGATTTCTTGAGAATTTTTAAGTTTCTTCAACGCAATTTGATTTGATTTATAAAATTCAAATACCTCTTCAGGCATGTCTATCCATTCTGCTTTCCAAATACTTCCAAACCCCCCTTCAGCTAAATATTCTATATTTTTCAATTTATTATAATCTATCCATCTCCAAATTTCCCATTCATATGCATCTTCATCTGATTGAGTCATTTGAATAATCTTGTCAACATCATAATTACCACTAGTCCATTTTGGCCTTTTGATAAGTTTACAATCTAAACATGCATTATTTAGTTGATTTAAATTTTCGCAATTAATGCATTTATGTTCTATTTTATTTCGGTTTTTTTTTAAATATGAAATTTCATTTCGATAGCAATATTCAATTGAACTTTGTCCAAATTTTTCTCCTCCTTCAGCTGATTTCAGAAACCACTGGAATGATTTTTCTTCATCTTTTGCAGTTCCAATCCCATAACGATAAAAAAGTCCAAGAATATTTTGTCCCGTGTGGCTTCCTCCTTCAGCTAATTTTAGAAACCACTGGAATGCTTTCCCTTCATCTTTTATGGTTCCAATCCCAGTTTGATAAGAAAATCCAAGTTTGAATTGTCCCTTAAGGTTTCCCCCTTCAGCTGATTTTAGGTACCACTGGAATGCTTTCTTTTCATCTTTTATGGTCCCAATCCCTTTTTCATAACAAGTTCCAAGTTGACTCTGTCCATTACTATCTCCACCTTCAGCCGATTTAAAGTACCATTGGAATGCTTTCCCTTCATCTTTTGTAGTTCCAATCCCATATTTATAACAACACCCAAGATTATTTTGTCCCGTGTGGTTTCCTCCTTCAGCCGATTTTAGGTACCACTGAAATGCTTTCTTTTCATCTTTTGTGGTTCCAATCCCATTTTGATAGGAACATCCAAGACTATTTTGTCCATAACTATCCCCAACTTCGGCTGATTTTAGGTACCACTGGAATGCTTTCCCTTCGTCTTTTTTGGTTCCTTTCCCTTCTTCGTAACATATTCCAAGATTATTCTGTCCATTACTGCTTCCCCCTTCGGCTGATTTCAGGTACCACTGGAATGCTTTCCCTTCATCTTTTATGGTTCCAATCCCATTATTATAACAAATTCCAATATTGAATTGTCCCTTAAGGTTTCCCCCTTCAGCTGATTTCAAGTACCACTGAAATGCTTTTTCTTCATCTTTTGTGGTTCCGATTCCATCGGTGTAAAAACGTCCAAGATTAAATTGTGCATCACTGTCTCCCCCTTCAGCTGATTTCAAGTACCACTGGATTGCTTTCCCTTCATCTTTTACGATCCCAATCCCATGTTCATAAAAAATTCCAATATTGAATTGTCCCTTAAGGTTTCCTCCTTCAGCTGATTTCAGGTACCACTTAAATGCTTTTTCTTCATCTTTCATGATTCCAATTCCATTAGAGTAACAACATCCAATATTAAATTGTGCATCACTGTCTCCCCCTTCAGCTAATTTTATGTACTGACGAAATTCTTCCTCTTCAATATTTGTAGTTTTATTTTCATTTTCCATTGGAATATACATTTCCCACTTTCGTGATGATTTGTTCGGTAGATTAAAGTAATAATAAATTTATTGAATTTAAAAGTTCTATTTTTTTATTAAAAATTTGAAATGGAATATATATCTTAAAAGTAATATAAAAAGGTTATGAGAGAAAAATAAAAAACAAGCTTCGAAATTTTTATTGTAAATAATAATGAACATTCATATGATTGGTTTAAATGACCTTTTTGATTTTTAAATAGGGTTTATAAGTTATCTCATTTCTAAAATTGGAATTATGATGTTGCACATGTTAACCCAATCTTCATAAATACACCAATTAGTATATATATATAGTCTTAATGAATTACTTGTTCGAATTATTAATATATATACAATGAAACTAGATAATAGTAATTATTAAATTTTAAATAAGATCATGATAACTATTAATTGTTATTCAATATGGCCAAAATTCATTATAAATTAGATTTTATATTAAATTCAAATGCCGTTAATTAAAAATTTCTTTTCTCAATAAAAAATCAAAAAATGAATTATTTTCTTGTCGTTTTATCGATTTGGTTAATTAATTAAATCTATGAAAATCACTGCGTTTTTCAAAAATGATGTGCTCCCTAATTTTTGGCAGCTGCACTTTTTATTTTTATTATTTAAAATTTTGTGAAATCGGATGTAACTGTAACTTATGTTTTTATAAAATACGATATCATTACAAAATTTTCGAATTTTTAAAGTTGTTTCTACTAAAAATAAAATGATAGTGTTCAGCCTTTAGTTTTAATAAGATGAGTTTCTAATTTGTTGGTTAATTCCTCAAGTTCAAATTTGTCAGAAGCTAACATAAAATCAAAATAAATCTAGTTTCTCAAATTTCTAAATAAACTATCCCTCCATAAAAGTATCTAAAAAAAAAATAATACATAATAAATAATAAATGAAATAATAAAGTAATAATAACAAATAAAATAAATTCAGTATTTAAATTATTTTGATAGCAACTTACTGAAAAATACCATTGAAAATTTTAATTTTATTTTCATTTGGCTGAATATTTTCTAATTCTCTAATTCTCTTAGAAATAAGTTGGAATGGCCATAAGCGTTTTTTCCTTATTTTGAGCTTCAATGATTACATTATAATCATCTTTAACATTAAGAAGCTTAACAAGATTTTGAGATAACTCAAAGATAGACTATTTAATTATTAGTATGACAAGCACACAATTTATTATTTAGATATATAAGTATTTTTATTTTAATAATTCAATGTTCTACATTGATAATCTTCCAGAATATTCCTGGCAGCAAAAATAATTCTAGCTTAAATGATACAAAGGTTAAAAAAAATTAAAATAAAATATATATTTTGATATATTAAAATACATAAATTTTTAGTTATTTTGTATTGTTGTCATTAAAAAAAATAAATAAATAAATGTCAGATTAACAATATCACAAGCAATCGAAATGACTATATTCGGGTGATAACATTCTCTTCGCCCTATAGAAATAATTGTTCATCAAATGGTGACTGAATTTTCATTAAATATTCATCTTTAAGTGTCCTGAATCTATATATTATTTTCGTAATGCATTCTATAAAAATTACATCATCTATCGTTTCATTTTTTGTTTTGCATTTATGAAAAATAATAAATAATTAATTTCAATTGTAAATAATAATGCCGAAAATTTATGTTGTCATTTTTCAGAAAAGGAAACTATTTGATTCAGAAAAAGAAACGACTATTTATTTGTATTTATATTGACTTTATTTTATACAAGATTTCTGTTTAAAAATTAATTTATAATAGCCTCTGATATTTATTTTTGTATTTTTTAATTAATTAATTATTTATTTAATACTTTTATAATTATCGAGTGACGAAGTAGCTAGACGAGAAAACTTATCAACATGAAATATAATAGGGAAACACTATCAAAGCTCAAAAAATAAAAATTAGAAAACACAAACATAAAATAAGCATGGTTAATCGATATACTGTATAATTCTATTAAAAAAATTATTACAAGTAAACATTCATAAAAAAATGAATAAAAAAGGAAGAGAAAGTATAGAAATTGAACGAATAATTATTAATTTAGTTTTTAGTTTATGATTATGTCAATAATTATTTTTAATTTCGACGTAATCATTTCACAATTTTATTTAAGAATTTTGTAGTAACATCTTTGAGTATTTAGAAAGAATCCTGCTATATTTTGCATTTGCTTTTGCAAAAAAATGTTGATTTTATGCATATTTACATAAATTTAAATAACAACCTTAAATAATATTTTAATAATAGATTAAGAACAAAATAATGATTGGTGGTGAAAAAAATTATAAATATATTTATTTATTTTTTCTCTACATAAAAAAATGATTCCAAGGCAATTAATTATTTCTCATCTCACTGAATATATTAGTACTTTTTTAAGTTCCACATTTCTTCTAATTTTTCGGCTTGCTTTTTGAATGTCCGATTAACAATATCACAAATGCAATCCAAACACTCGAAGATATCTATGAGTCTTCGTAATACCAAACCCCATTATTAGAACAATTCAATTCTCTTTGCATAATAAATAATTCTCATCAAATGTTCATAATTTTGTTCAAGTGCACAGAAATTTGTATACTATATTTTCATAATGTATTCAATAAAAATTATGTATCTATTATTTATTAGGAATTGATTATTTAAGGAAATTTATATGACTTTTTTTTGCATTTCGATAAATAATAAATAATTAATTTCAATTGCGCATAAAATAATACTTATAAATTTAAAGTGTTCATTTTTTAGAAAAAGGAAACTATTTTATTCATAAGAAAAACTATTTTTTTATAAACGTATTTTTTATTAATTTAAAAATTAATTTACATTAGTCATCAAATTACTCTGAATATTCATATTTGTATTTATTTAATTTACCGATAATTTATTAAATACTGTAATTTAAAAAATATTCTGAATGCATTGTAAAATTTAAATCATATCTAACTAATGATCGTAAGATGTCAGATAAATTATTTTTTTATAGCACATGAACAATTATCTTGAAATTTTGCACAATACATTTTAAGTTGATAGCAAAGCAGTAAAAACATAATAGCATAAATAATAATATTTATTTACTTGGTTTCATTAAAAAACAAATCCTGTAATTCATATATAGAAAAATTAGAATTCTCAAAAATAATATAAACTAGTCAAAATGGGAAAAACTGTATGTAATTTATGACTTGGAAATGGATAACAAATTAAGAAATTTCAGTTAAATAATTGATAAATTGCATTACTGATTTCAAACAATTTCAATTTTGATCTCGTAACCGGATTATCAAAGTTAAAATCAACAGAAGGTAAAGGTTTACTTGTAATGTATGCTTCAGCATGAGTAATTTCAACAAAAGATAAATCTTCCTCTTCATATTCATCTTGCATTTTTTGTTCTACATTTAAAAACATAAGTGAATCATCTGTTTTTGAATCATACAACAACTCATTAATCCAATTTTCTGATTTAGTATAAATCATTTCAGCACTTGGACGCTCAGTTGGATCTTTATGCCAACACGATTCCATCAATTCTGCATAACATTGAGGTATACCTTTGTTAATTTTTGGTCGAAGTCCATTGAAAATATCAACAGATAATTCTGCATTATATGCTCTGTTAGCAAAAGGTATTTTTCTTGTTGAAATGATCCACATGATAACTCCAACACTATAAATATCTGAAGCTTGTGAATATTGATATTCATTCAAAACCTCAGGTGCAATATATGGCAATGCACCATATACTCTAGATGAAGAAGTTTCATTTACTAATTTACATATTCCTAAATCTCCTAATCTTATAAATTTATATTTTGAATTATTATACGCTTCAGTTATCATTAGGTTCCCAGGATGAAGATCACTATGAACAAATCCTTTACTATGAATGACTTTCAATCCACTAATAAAAGAATTCAATAACCATAATCGTTCAATCCAAGATAATGATTTGTTTTGATCAAGAAATTCTCTCAAATTTCCATTCTTCATATATTGTAAAACTATTGCATATTCTTTTGTCAATGAATCTTGGGTTATACCCAAAATTGGTAAAACATATTTATCACGGAATTGGAAATTTGCAGTTAACTATAGTTATAAAAATCAAAATTAATATAAATATATTATATATTATATGAAAACATATTGATATACTGATATATTATATCTTTACCTCTTTCAAAAATTCCAAATTAATTTCTTGCGAATTCTTAAGCTTCTTCAACGCAATTTGACTTGATTTATAAAATTCAAATATCTCTTCAGGCATATCTATCCATTCTGCTTTCCAAATACTTCCAAATCCTCCTTCAGCTAAATATTCTATATTTTTCAATTTACTATAATCTATCCATCTCCAAATTTCCCATTCATTTACATCTTCATCCGATTGAGTCATTTGAATTATATTATCGACATCATAATTACAACTAGTCCATTCTGAAATTTCTATAAGTTCACAATCTAAACATGCATTATTTAGTTGATTTAAATTTTCACAATTAATGCATTGATGTTCTAATTTATTCTTTTTTTTTTTAACATATGAAATTTCATTCTGATGGAAATATTCAATAGAACTTTCTCCCCCTTCAGCTGATTTAAGAAACCACTGGAATGCTTTCTTTTCATCTTGTGCAGTTCCAATCCCTAAACGATAGCAACGCTCAAGATTATTTTGTCCTATATGGTTTCCACCTTCAGCTGATTTCAGATAATATTGGAATGCTTTCCCTTCATCTTTTATGGTTCCAATTCCATTTTCATAACAACATCCAAGATTGTATTGTCCTATAAGGTTTCCACCTTCAGCTGATTTTAGGTACCACTGGAATGCTTGCGTTTCATCTTTCATGGTTCCAATCCCATTTTGATAACAATATCCAATATTATATTGTCCCAAATGACTTCCTCCTTCAGCTGATTTCAGGTACCACTTGAATGCTTTCTCTTCATCTTTTGTGGTTCCGATTCCATTTTTATAACAATATCCAATATTGCATTGCCCATCCCTATCCCCTCCTTCAGCTGATTTTAGGTACCATTGAAATGCTTTTGCATGGTCTGTTATTGTTCCAATCCCATAGTTATAACAACATCCAATATTGAATTGTCCCATAAGGTTTCCACCTTCAGCTGATTTTAGGTACCACTGGAATGCTTTCTTTTCATCTTTTATGGTTCCAATCCCGTTTTGATAAAAATATCCAATATTATATTGTCCTAATTGGCTTCCTCCTTCAGCTGATTTTAGGTACCATTGGAATGCTTTTTCTTCATTTTTATTGGTTCCAATTCCGTAATGATAACAGCACCCAAGATTGTATTGCCCATTAAGGTATCCCCCTTCAGCTGATTTCATGTAATACTGGATTGCTTTCTCTTCGTCTTTTATTGTTCCGATCCCATTGAAATAACAAGTTCCAAGTTTGAATTGTCCCTTAAGGTTTCCATCTTTAGCTGATTTCAAGTACCACTGGAAGGCTTTCCTTTTATCTATTGTAGTTCCAATCCCATTTTCATAACAACATCCAAGATTGTGTTTTCCATCACTATCTCCACCTTCAGCTGATTTCAGGTACCACTTGAATGCTTTCCTTTCATCTCTTGTGGTTCCGATTCCATTTTCATAACAATATCCAATATTGTATTGTCCATTCCCATCTCCTCCTTCCGCTGATTTTAGATACCATTGAAATGCTTTTGCACGGTCTGTTATTGTTCCAATCCCATAATGATAACAACGCCCAATATTGAATTGTCCCATATGGTTCCCACCTTCAGCTGATTTTAGGTACCACTGGAATGCTTTCATTTCATCTTTTATGGTTCCAATCCCATTGTGATAAAAATATCCAATATTATATTGCCCCAAATGGCTTCCTCCTTCAGCTGATTTCAGGTACCATTGGAATGCTTTTTCTTCATTTTCAATGGTTCCAATTCCGTAATGATAACACCACCCAAGATTGTATTGCCCATTAAGGTATCCCCCTTCAGCTGATTTCATGTAATACTGGATTGCTTTCTCTTCGTCTTTTATGGTTCCAATCCCACTGAAATAACAAGTTCCAAGTTTGAATTGTCCCTTGAGGTTTCCATCTTCAGCTGATTTCAGGTACCACTGAAATGCTTTCCTTTTATCTATTGTAGTTCCAATCCCATTTTCATAACAACTTCCAAGATTATGTTGTCCATCGCTATCTCCACCTTCAGCTGATTTTAGATACCATTGAAATGCTTTTGCATGGTCTTTTATTGTTCCAATCCCATTTTGATAACAAAGTCCAAGATTGTATTGTCCCATAAGGTTTCCACCTTCAGCTGATTTTAGGTACCACTGGAATGCTTTCTCTTCATCTTTTATGGTTCCAGACCCATTTTCATAACAATGGCCAAGATTGCATTGTCCCTTTAGGTTTCCATCTTCAGCTGATTTCAGGTACCACTGGAATGCTTTCCTTTTATCTATTGTAGTTCCAATCCCATTTTCATAACAACATCCAAGATTATGTTGTCCATCGCTATCTCCACCTTCAGCTGATTTTAGATACCATTGAAATGCTTTTGCGTGGTCTGTTATTGTTCCAATCCCATAGTTATAACAACATCCAATATTGAATTGTCCCATAAGGTTTCCGCCTTCGGCTGATTTAAGGTACCACTGGAATGCTTTCTTTTCATCTTTTATGGTCCCAATTCCATTTTGATAAAAATATCCTATATTATATTGTCCTAAATAGCTTCCTCCTTCGGCTGATTTCAGGTACCACCGGAATGCTTTTTTTTCATTTTTTCTGGTTCCAATTCCGTAATGATAACAGCATCCAAGATTGTATTGCCCATTAAGGTGTCCCCCTTCAGCTGATTTCATGTAATACTGGATTGCTTTCTCTTCATCTTTTGTGGTTCCAATCCCTCTGTAATAAAAAGTTCCAAGTTTACATTGTCCCTTAAGATTTCCACTTTCAGCTGATTTCAAGTACCACCGGAATGCTTTCCCTTCATCTTTTGTCGTTCCAAGCCCATTTTCATAACAACATCCAAGATTGTATTGTCCATCATTGCTTCCCCCTTTAGCTGATTTCAGATACCACTGAAATGCCTTTTCTTCATCTCTTATGGTTACAATTCCAATTGAGTAAAACCGTCCGAGATTATATTGTGCATCACTGTCTCCCTTTTCAGCTGATTTCAAGTATTGACAGAATTCTTTCTCTCCAATATTTATAGTTTTATTTTTATTTTCCATTGGAATAGATATTTTTTACTTTCATGCGTGATGTTTAGTAGATTAAAGTAATAATAAATTTATTAATTTGAAATTTCGATTTTTTTAAAAAATAAAAATTTAAAGAACAAGCTTCAAAATTTCACTGTCTTTTTATTGCAAATAATAAAATATTTCGACATTCTAGAATTTCATATGATTGGCACGAATGACCATTTTGATTCCCGAAATAGGTTTATAAGTTCCGTTTTTTGGTTCCATGCAGTCACCGAAATCTTATTTCTAAATTGGGGGATGGCTAACAAAGGAGTTACCTTTTTGGTGCATTTATATATAAATACCAATTATATGATTTATGCATTATGTAGATCAATATAGATTAACTCCGAGTTAACGGACCCCTAAAATTGGAATTATACCGATGCATGCATCTTAAGAATTTCTGTTACATTCAACATTTTTAATTATGAATGTTTTCTATTATACCTTCTTTAATTGAGACAATTCATTTGTTCAATTGATGAAAAACTTTCGATATATATATGTTATATTTTATATTTTATATATTTTATACTAGATAATAGCTTTTTAAATGATTATATAAGAAAATGAAAGGTGATTTTTTTTATATATGATTTTTTATTTAATGTAGATTTTGTTTAATAAGGAAGTGGTGCTGTGTAAACAATTTCCTTTTCAAAAAAAAGTTCTCTAATATAGCATTCCTACACCGGCCATTTTCTAACATTTCTAATCCTAATTATAAATTCTAATTAGAATTATAACTTCAATTCTAAATTCTAATTAAAATTTGGAATTAGAATTAGAGGTAGAAATAGGAGGAAAATTTTTACCTAAACGAACGTAAGTTGGTTAAATTTTTTTTCTTTTGTCAAAAACAAAAAAAACAACGGCATGAGATAAGAAGCACGAAAAAAAAATAAAGATTCCAATTTCTATATGCTGCATTTATTTACTAAACGTGCGAAAAAAAAATAGACATTTTATTTATCTATTGTATACATAAATCATTAGTTAATAGCAATCCAATTTCTGTACACCGCATTTATTTATTAATCGTACGAAAAATAAATTAAATTAAAAAATTTATCAAAAATTGTTAGCGATCCAATTTCTATATTTGCATTTATACGAAAAAAAAAAATTTATTTATTGCAAATTTAATTAATCTTAAAAAAAAATTTATTGAAAATTGTTATCGATTCAATTTATATATACTGCATTTATTGAACACTATTTATTTATTGCGACATTTTTTTTTAGATGAAAAAAAAAAATCTGTTTTTGTTGAAGAAAATTAGTTTTTTTTAGATGGAAAAAAAACTTTTTTTTTATTGAAAAAAATTGACTTTTAGACAAAAAAAAAACTTTCTTTTTGAAGAAAATCAATTTATTTAAATAAATTTTATTCAATAATCCTCCTCGCCCCATTTTTTTTGTTTTATTTAGCAAATAACAATTCTCGCACTTGTTATTTATTATTTATTTTTACTCACTTTTACAATTATTATTTATTTATCATTTATTATTATTATTTTTTTATTTACAAATAATGATTCTCGTGCTTCTTATCTTATGATTCATTGTTTGTTTTGACAAAAGAAAAAAAACAATATTTAATCAACCCGTTCGTTGAGGTAAAATTTTTTCCTCTTATTTCTACCTCTAATTCTAATTCTAAATTTTAATTAGAATTTAGAATTAGAATTAGAATTCTAATTAGAATTTAGAATTAGAAATATTAGAAAAATGGCCGGTGTAGGAATTCTATTAGGGAATTTTTTTTATGAAAAGGAAATTGTTTACATAGCACCACTTTCTTAATTGGAACAAAGTCTACATTAAACACCACATTCGCATGATTTTTTAGGATATAACCTGTCTGCGTGGACAAAAGCAGACAGGTTATATCCTGTGACGCAGACGGCCTGCATTAACAGTATAAATTAGGCCGATTTAAAAAATTAAGACACAACTTATCCTCTATATAATAAGATAAGTTCACGGCTTATCTTCTACATTATGAGATAAGCTTACAGCTTATCTTCTATATAATCAGATAAGCTCAGAACTTATTCTCTATATAATAAGATAAGTTCACGGCTTATCTTCTACATTATGAGATAAGCTTACAGCTTATCTTCTATATAATCAGATAAGCTCAGAACTTATTCTCTATATAATAAGATAAGTTCACGGCTTATCTTCTACATTATGAGATAAGCTTACAGCTTATCTTCTATATAATCAGATAAGCTCAGAACTTATTCTCTATATAATAAGATAAGTTCACGGCTTATCTTCTACATTATGAGATAAGCTTACAGCTTATCTTCTATATAATCAGATAAGCTCAGAACTTATTCTCTATATAATAAGATAAGTTCACGGCTTATCTTCTACATTATGAGATAAGCTTACAGCTTATCTTCTATATAATCAGATAAGCTCAGAACTTATTCTCTATATAATAAGATAAGTTCACGGCTTATCTTCTACATTATGAGATAAGCTCACGGCTTATCCTCTTGATAATGAGATAAGCTTACGGCTTATCCTCTAGATAATGAGATAAGCTTACAGCTTATCCTCTATATAATGAGATAAGCTTACGACTTATCCTCTATATAATAAGATAAGTTCACGGCTTATCTTCTATATAATGAGATAAGCTCA
>PQFF01000243.1:109585-120442 GCA_003547095.1 Diversispora epigaea | reverse complement strand
CATTATATAGAGGATAAGCCGTGAGCTTATCTCATTATATAGAGGATAAGCCCTGTAGCATGTGATTTACAAAATGATCGTCTGCTCCAATTTCTGCGTGGTAGGTTATAACCTGTCTGCTTTTGTCAAAGCAGACAGGTTATAACCTAATAATTTCATGCGAATGCCCTGACATTAAAAATAAAAATCACAAATAAAAAAAATCACCGGATTTTTATTGTACGACCCTACTGTAATTATGGATATGGACTTCTTTATTGACATTTTTGATATCAATGGACATTTTTGATATCAATGAACATTTATTACTATCTATCAAATATGGCTAAAATTCGATTTTATTTAAATTTTGTGATATCGTATGTTTTTTAGGGAAGTGATATAGCAAATCATTTAGTTAATTGTCTATTTGCTATATGCTGAAAAATCAATTAAAATTTTTTAAAACTATGTATATACTTTTATAATACTTTTGCGCTCAACAGATTATAGTTTTATTAAATAACTTACATCGATTTTTTATATGTAAATAGTGTCATTCTTAAGCGTCTTAAAACTAGAATAGTTAATTGGGCGACTTCGACGCCATTTTATTAGAATCATTTAATTTTTATTTTTATTTAATAAATTTGTTTGCTATAAATGCTTTTATTATTCCAACTGCTTTAAAAACAATTGTACATTTAAATCTAAGGAGTCCGATGTTTATTGAAAATAATCAGGGAAATTATATAAATGGAATATGACAAAATTCATTTATTGTTATTGATCACAAAGAAATCCACTGATATTATATTTTTAAAATTAATTAATCGTAAATTCTTTATCTAATTTTGTAAAACTAACATTTCATATGTTCACTAATTAAAATCTTCCTTCAATAAGAATCGTCTCCCTTTTCAAGCCTACCCAGATCACAGTTTCTAGAAGTATCAAGAAGATGAAAGGTGGTTATATGGGTGTGGACGTATGTGTAATCTTGTTCATGTCCCGCAGTATTTAAATGAAATTTTTTCCGCTGAAATCTTCAACGAAACAGATGGTACTCGAATGGAAAGGCATTTTCAGAAAATAAGAATTTTATACAAGAGATTTTTTAAAGCTTATTTGTTACATTTTATTATTTATAATAATACGCTGATTGAATTAAAATATTTTTTTTAAAATAATTTATTTATTATTATTAATTAATTAATTCATTAAATTATATGAATAATATTAATTTCTCTATCATTTAAGAAAATTTTTAATGAAGACATCCCAAAAATCAAAACCATTTGATATTTTTTTATTATTACTTTATTACTACTTATATTATTCCATTATCAATTAATTTAATTAATTTTTACTAATAGACTCATCATAATAAAATATATCAATACAGACATCATCCAAGCATCCCGCTCCTATTTAAACGACCCAGATTTGTGAGGTATCATTTGCCTCCTCATATTCTTATTATAAATATAAAATTAAAAATAATAATCTATTTATAAAACAATTATCGATTAACGAAATGTAATAAAATTAAAATAAATAAAAAAAATGAATAGTCAAAATGGAAATATTATTTGTATTAATAATGGCTCTTATTTTGAGTTTTAATTGAAGAGTTGTTATTTAATGCAAGAATTGATAATATTTGCAAAATATAATATACGTCTTTCTTTTGGAATCTCATTTAATATTTCGAATATTTTTCAACGGAGTCGTGCTCCAATAAAATAGTCATTCATATCATTCATATTGACTAATTAATAAATTCATTTACTCCATTTGTTACATTGGTTACACTATAATTAATACGAAAGATAACATCATTGTCAATTATTAGAACCACTTTATTTAACTCAATTTACAAATTTACGAAAAGAAAAAATGTCTTTAAATTTTTTTGATAAGTTATCTCAAAATTTTATTGAACTTCTTAATGATAGAGATGATTATAATGTAATAATTGAAGTTGTTTAAAATGAGGAAAAATCTTTTACGGCACATTCCAACGTATTGAAATTCCGATCGTCTTATTTCCGAAGAGTATTCAGCCAAAAATCAGGAAATTTAATACGCCGTAAAAATATAAGTAAATCGCAATATTTCGTTAAATTCACCTAATATTAATATTATATGATCCGTATAAATTACGTTGTAATTATACGCAAATCTATGTACATCTACGTAATATTACGAGACCTACGTAAATAATATTAAAATAATTATCAAGTCAAGTATTTCTGCTCGAATTTTTAATGTTATTCTTCAGTAAGTTATTTTATAAATATTGCTTATATTGAACTATTTTGCCACCAAGATCAGTTTTACCTCTAGTGCGAGAATCTTTTTCGACTATAATTTCTGAAGAACGTGCAGCAGAAATTTCTACATGGATTGGCCGTAAGACAAATGTATATACTTTAGCATATATTCCATATAAATTTGAATTAATCCTACATGGAACTCAAGATAGATTTGCACCACAAACATTTTGGAATATCTGCTATGGTCACGCTAGTTCTGTTGTTTTATTAAAAGTTAAGGGAACAGATGAAATTATTGGAGGCTATAATCCTTTAGGATGGGATAACAGTAATATTAATAATAATGGATGGAAACAATTCAATTCGTAGCAGAGTAAAAAAACCATAATATGCAATCGAAAATATGCCCAAATATTATCAAAATATTGATGGTCCAGTTTTTGGATGTATAGTATGAAATCTGATTTCACTTTAGATGATTATTGTTTCTGTAGTAGTTATAACGATTTCTATGAAAAACCTATAAGACCATCATCATGGGTACGCTTTTCAATCATTATGAAGTATTTAAGATTGTGAAGAAAACTACTTAAAAGTTATATACTTAGAAAAATAATAAAATATTTTATTTTATATTTTTTTATTTTCAAATATGGAATCATATTTATATCAGTATTTATTTATCAATTTTTGAATTTTTTCATATCTTTTATTTTAATTAAAATTATTGAATTTTCTATTCAAAGATATAGTATTATTAAATTAAATCCGTTTTATAAAAAAAACGAAAATGATTACTGATATGAGATTTTCAAGAGAAATAAAATAACGATCAAAATTGTTGAATATCTCAATATCAAATCAATAGATAGAGAAAAAGGAATCAAACATATTACATATGTTCTTAGAAGCATTGCTAGATGTTCTCATTGCTAATTTTTCCGTTTCTACTATCATTTCTCGTATAAGATAATCTATCTGTACGATATCTGAATAAGAAATTGTGCGCTTGTCATACTAATAAATGCATAAATTAATTCTATTGTTCCCCATTTTGTTCCCCATTTTGTTATAATTTACAAAAAATACAAAAAGAAAAATGTCTTTAAAATTCTTTGACAAGTTATCTCAAAATCTTATTGAACTTCTTACTGATAAAGATGATTATAATGTAATAATTGAAGTCGAAAATAAGGAAAAATCGTTTACGGCACATTCCAACGTATTGAAATTTCGATCGTCTTATTTCCGAAAAGAATTAGAAAATATTCAGCCAAATGAAAATAATATTAAAATAATTATCAAGTCAAGCATTTCTGCTCAAATTTTTAATGTTGTTCTTCGGTAAGTCGTCATCAAAATAATTTAAACACCGTTACCTATATTAAAAATTTATTTTATTTATTANAAAAAGGAATCAAACATATTACATATGTTCTTAGAAGCATTGCTAGATGTTCTCATTGCTAATTTTTCCGTTTCTACTATCATTTCTCGTATAAGATAATCTATCTGTACGATATCTGAATAAGAAATTGTGCGCTTGTCATACTAATAAATGCATAAATTAATTCTATTGTTCCCCATTTTGTTCCCCATTTTGTTATAATTTACAAAAAATACAAAAAGAAAAATGTCTTTAAAATTCTTTGACAAGTTATCTCAAAATCTTATTGAACTTCTTACTGATAAAGATGATTATAATGTAATAATTGAAGTCGAAAATAAGGAAAAATCGTTTACGGCACATTCCAACGTATTGAAATTTCGATCGTCTTATTTCCGAAAAGAATTAGAAAATATTCAGCCAAATGAAAATAATATTAAAATAATTATCAAGTCAAGCATTTCTGCTCAAATTTTTAATGTTGTTCTTCGGTAAGTCGTCATCAAAATAATTTAAACACCGTTACCTATATTAAAAATTTATTTTATTTATTATTATTTATTATTTCGTTTATTATTTAATATCTATTTTTTTTTTTAGATATATATACGGAGGAATTGTTGATTTAGAAAATTGTGAAACTAGATTTATTTATGATTTAATGTTAGCTGCTGATGAATTTGAACTTGAGGAATTATCCAACAAATTAGAAACTCTTTTTATTGAAACTAAAGGTTCTTGGTTGAGAACACACTTTTCGTTTATTTATCATTTTATTTTTAGTAGAAATAACTTTGAAAAATTAAAAAATTTCTGTAATGACATTATTGTAAAGTACCCAAATCTTATTTTTGATTCTGATGATTTTACTTCTCTCAAAGAATCTGCATTAATCTCTCTTATCAAGCGAAATGATTTGCAAATCGAAGAAGTTAAAATTTGGGATTATGTCATCAAGTGGGGAATTGCTCAAACTTCTACTCTTCCCGCAAACCATGATGATTGGACCAAGGAAAATTTCCTTACATTAAAGACTACTCTACAACAATGTCTACCTCATATTCGTTATTTTCATCTTACAAGCATTGAAGTAGTTGAAAAAATTGAACCATATAAAAAGATTCTCGATAAACAACTTTGGAAAGATATAAATCAGCATCTGTTAATTCCTGACCGACCAGTAAGATCGACTATTTTGCCACCAAGATCAGTTTTGGTTACAGAATTACCCCCTCGTACAGAAAAACCACGAGAATCTTTTTCGACTATCATTTCTGAAGAACATGCAGCAAAAATTTCTACATGGATTGACCGTAGGGAAACTACATATACTTTAACAGATTTTCCATATAAATTTGAATTAATCTTACGTGGAACTCGTGATGGATTTGCACCACAAACATTTTGGAATATCTGCCATGGCCACTCTTGTGCAGTTGTTTTATTAAAAGTTGAGGAAACAGATGAAATTATTGGAGGTTATAATCCTTTAGGATGGGATAAAGATACTGATGGTAAATGGTTGGAAACAGAAGATAGTTTCATTTTCTCATTAAAAAATGGTGATATTCCTAACTCAATTCTTAGCAGAGTAAAAAAACCCGAATATGCAATTCTTAATGGATCCAAAAATGATCAAATAAATGAGGGTCCAAATTTTGGTGATTTTTGGATGTATAGTGAGAAATCTGATTTCACTTTAGATGTTAGTTGTTTCTGTAGAAATAGCGATTTTTATGAAAACCCTATAAGGTCATCATCATTTGAATGGTTTTCAATCATCGATTATGAAGTATTTAAGATTGCGAAGAAAAATATTTAAATGTTTTATACTTTAAGAAAATAATCAAATACATTTTATTTTATTTTGGTATTTATTATTTAAACTTAGTTTATATTTATCAGTTCAGTTTATTAATTTTATATTTTCTACTTTAATAAATTATTAAATTGAATTTTTATTTCGACTCTAATTTAATTTATATAACAAGAATTAAAAATTAAACTATAGCTTAGAAAAAAATACTTTAAAATCAAATTTATTTATTGCATTATTTATTTTACTATTTATTTGGTAATTAGTCTGAAACTCATGTTTCTCTAACATGATTTTTGATTGCGAAAATTCATGAGGCGATTTAATAATAAGTGTCTAAAATACGTTATTTATTATAATCTAACAGATAATAGGTTGGCATAGCAAAATAGAATTTCTAAATAATATAAAATCGGTTCAACTGACTAAATTGGATTTGAGAAATATTACTTAATAAATTTATTGGAACTTTACAAATTCAATATATTCGTTAAATATATATTTTACACATTCTATACATTGTTAATTCAAAGATATACAAATTATATTAAATGTATTAATTCTCACAAATCATTTATAAAATATCTAGGAGAATAATATATATGAGGATATATAGTAATATCTTGTTTTTAATTTCGAAGCACTGCATAGCTTCCCCAGTATCACCATAAATTTTTTCACCCCGCATGATATGCCTCAGGGGTTAGGATTAGGTTTGTCAGAGTAGTATATTTCTGATCGCCCACCAAATTATGGCCCAATCAAAATTTACTCAGCATGTAAAATATCACGTGTGGGCGGAAAATTTCTGGTAGCTAATGCATACAAAAAAAAATTTATCGTCATCCTCCAACACTTTCGTAAAAAAAAAAAAGAACCAGAAAAGCTAAAGCCATGTTTCCCAAGGATGCTTCAAGCATGATCTCCTTCCCTACTTTGGCATCTAAGTTCAAAAGACAAGATATGGAGTGAGCTTCTAACTACGTTGGTGTACTTGATTTTGAACTGCACAAAATGTAAACCAAATACTTATATTTTTATTCGTGATTCGAGAGGATTTATTTTGGGGCAAAATAAAATTTTATATATAATTGAAAAAAAAGTTTGTTCACCAAAAAAAGACATGTGATCTTATTTTACTAATATAATCATAGGATATATATCTGCGGTTGAAAGATATGGTAAATATTTGTTTATAAATATCAAATTACAAAAGTTAATATAATAACACATTCTTTACAATGATTCCTTGTATTTGTTCCAATATTATCATCACTTTTATCATCATCGTCATTGTTATTAATGATGATCTTTAAATCTAAGGTATCCATTCTATTGCTTTATCAAAATCCGCAAAAACAAAACAATAAATTAATTTGTCCGAATTTATGTTTTAATGAAAATTTCTTTGACATTATTTATCTCATTACATCAAATCAAATTAAACCTAATATATAGAATTGAGTAANGATCTCCTTCCCTACTTTGGCATCTAAGTTCAAAAGACAAGATATGGAGTGAGCTTCTAACTACGTTGGTGTACTTGATTTTGAACTGCACAAAATGTAAACCAAATACTTATATTTTTATTCGTGATTCGAGAGGATTTATTTTGGGGCAAAATAAAATTTTATATATAATTGAAAAAAAAGTTTGTTCACCAAAAAAAGACATGTGATCTTATTTTACTAATATAATCATAGGATATATATCTGCGGTTGAAAGATATGGTAAATATTTGTTTATAAATATCAAATTACAAAAGTTAATATAATAACACATTCTTTACAATGATTCCTTGTATTTGTTCCAATATTATCATCACTTTTATCATCATCGTCATTGTTATTAATGATGATCTTTAAATCTAAGGTATCCATTCTATTGCTTTATCAAAATCCGCAAAAACAAAACAATAAATTAATTTGTCCGAATTTATGTTTTAATGAAAATTTCTTTGACATTATTTATCTCATTACATCAAATCAAATTAAACCTAATATATAGAATTGAGTAACCAAGTGTATAACGCTCGAAAAAATAAATTATTTTGGAATAATACCATAAAATTATAAACTAAGATTCATTATTATTGTTTTGGTTAAATTAAACAATTATCATCCGCAATAAAATTAATCTTTAAGAATATAGCATCTCTTGTCAACATCCTAATTTTCTTAAATATTCATTTCATTTTCTTTATATATAATTGATTGATTTGATAAAGATTTGAATAATGAAGTATATAGTAATTAAGTAAATTTTGTTCTCACGCCGATTCCTCGAAGTCATGGATAGTCATCAGGAAATTTTTTTAAAAATTTACGTAATTTTTACGGATCGTAAATTTACGTGAATTTATACGGATCGTAAATTTACGTGAATTTATACGGATCGTAAATTTACGTGAATTTATACGGATCGTAAATTTACGTGAATTATACGGATCGTAAATTTACGTGAATTTATACGAATCGTAAATTTACGTGAATTTATACGAATCGTAAATTTACGTGAATTTATACGAATCGTAAATTTACGGGGGAACTCTTTCCGCTAATCATTTTTTACCAATTTTTGAAGATGCTTCCAACATAGTGTTCACTAGTTGTTTATATAATAACTATGCTAAAATAGCTATTTTTCATTCTTTTCTCTTCAATAACCATGCAAGTCATCTCCTCATAATCTTATTTATCTCCTTAGCTTAACAAAGTGCGAGTAAGTTTTGTTGGCGAACTGTCGTAACGAGTTGCTGAAACGTCATGAAAAACTGAGCTTTTATGTAGTTACAAAAGAAAGATAAATGCGTAATAGTGAGGGTTAGATTCCCCAAGTCAGGAGTAGAAGCTTCTTGGTTACATGTGAACTAATATGCTTATGGAAACACTTTGGTCTCTTTATTTTTGGGCGGTATTCCTTGGTGACGATATCCCCTTTCGAGCTGGGCATAAACACAAGGTTTACTTACTAACAACATGAAAAACTGAGCTTGCGTATTGCCGTTGTGTGAAATACAATAGTGAGAGTTAGATTCCCCAAGTCAGGAGTTAGGAGAGAAAACTAGTCGTATTGCGCAATATATTATTAAAGGTCTCTTCGTCGAATACGTCCTTGGGGCCGTAAAATCTTCCGGGGGAACCCATGGAGTTATCGTTGGGCTGAAATTCTTGGCGTTATTGTCCTATGTTGATTGGTGCCTGTGGTAGCATAGAGACGCATAGTTGATGATCATAATTTCCTTTTGCGCACGAGTATTAGGATTGTGATAAACAATAGTGCATGAATGAAATTCTATATAGGTGTTAGGTCGACAAATTGAAGTTTTATGTCACGATTGGTTTATTGTTAAAGGTTTAACAAGCGTTAGTATTGGGTCATGATAAGAATAGATAAATAATTTTATTCTATAAATTCGTTAGGTAGGGTGATTAGTGGTTAGATTAATTTAGTGGTGGTACGTTGGTACTAAGGGGTAGAATGGTGGTAACGGTGTGTGATGTGATGAATTGTGGGAGGACGGGGGTGTGAGATGTAAGTTGAAGGGGGGTGTTGAATTACTATTATAGGGATGTGTAATTTGCTTTTTATATTGCCTTACTGAATAATCAGTGAGGTAGATTCCTTGCTGTACGGGTGTCGGTGGGAGGATTCCGAAAGGAGCTCTATACCAAATTGAGGCAGGTGTAAAACTTAACGGTCCTGTACGAGCTCTATATGCTAGGCGAGCGCATGGTGTGAGGGGATTAGCGAAAGTGTGAGCATTAAAAGAGTTATGGTAGAGATATGGTTACCTGTTACCCTTCAGGAGCCGCTTAAGAGTGGCATTTCTCGAAAGGGATTTTAAAGTCTGGGGGCTAATGGGGGCTAGGAATAGGGGACATTTGTCTAACCTGTAAGATAGGGAGATAGCCATATTTTGAAAAAAGAGTATATCCGTGAAAACCACACTTGGTAGTTGTAAAAGTAAAAAGCTATTTTCTATAATAATAATTGGGAGTTATAGTTGAGTTAGTAAGATGGTCTACGGTGATAGGTGTAGGAGGAAGTAATGTGAATTAGTTGTTGAGGAGTGTTAGTTGGTTAGTGTTGTGTTTTTGGGTGTTATATTAGTAGGAGGGTGAGGAAGTAGTTAGTTGGTAAAAAATGTCCTGTAGAGGTTTTTATATGATCTTGTTTTCCTCTCAAAAAGTTCTTTTTTTTGTAAATTGACTTTAATAGGGTAAAATCTTATTAAATAGAATCATGTTGACATGTTCTACGGTGGCTGGTCAAACCGTGCGGGGATTTCCCTTAGCTAGTTAGTTTTTATTCCTTTGTGTATTTGTAGTTTAAGTTACTCTTTTGTAATGTATATTATAAGTACCTGAATAAAGATGAGACCACACTGGTCGTTTAAACCAAACGAATCGTAAATTTACGTAAATTTATACGAATCGTAAATTTACGTAAATTTATACGGATCGTAAATTTACGTGAATTTATACGGATCGTAAATTTACGTGAATTTATACGGATCGTAAATTTATGTGAATTTATACGAATCGTAAATTTACGTAAATTTATACGAATCGTAAATTTACGTGAATTTATACGAATCGTAAATTTACGTGAATTTATACGAATTTATACGGATCGTAAATTTACGTGAATTTATACGAATCGTAAATTTACGTAAATTTATACGAATCGTAAATTTACGTAAATTTATACGGATTGTAAATTTACGTGAATTTATACGGATCGTAAATTTACGTGAATTTATACGGATCATAAATTTACATCAGGAAACTTTTCGGGACGTAAATTTACAGAAAATTTACGGGACCTACAGAAATTTACGCCTAAAAAAATAGATTTTTTTGACTTTAATCACTATTTATAAAACAGGGAGCGATTTTTTAAAAGATATTCTTATGACAGATCGAAAGATCTGGTTCTTAGCTACAAGATGATATGTGTTTCATTTATGTAACATCAATATTCGCGAAGATATTCACGTTTAAAGGTTCACATTTGTGAAAAAATTTCCGCGTAAATTTTCCAAAAATTTCCGTAATTCTGCCGGAAATTTACGTGACGTCATAGAAATTTCCGGCAGAATTACGAAAATTTTCGGAAAATTTCCGCGTAAATTTTTTCACAAATGTGAAACTTTAAACTTGAATATCTTCGCGAATATTAATGTTACAGAAATGAAACACATATCATCTTGTAGCTAAGAATCAGATCTTTCGATCTGTCATAGGAATATCTTAGTAAAAAATCGCTCCCTGTCTTATAAATAATGATCAAAGTCAAAAAAATTGATTTTTTTAGGCGTAAATTTCTGTAGGTCCCGTAAATTTTCTGTAAATTTACGCCCCGAAAAGTTTCCTGATGTAAATTGCTTGCGG
>PQFF01000243.1:29599-109568 GCA_003547095.1 Diversispora epigaea | reverse complement strand
TTCTTAGCTACAAGATGATATGTGTTTCATTTATGTAACATCAATATTCGCGAAGATATTCACGTTTAAAGGTTCACATTTGTGAAAAAATTTCCGCGTAAATTTTCCAAAAATTTCCGTAATTCTGCCGGAAATTTACGTGACGTCATAGAAATTTCCGGCAGAATTACGAAAATTTTCGGAAAATTTCCGCGTAAATTTTTTCACAAATGTGAAACTTTAAACTTGAATATCTTCGCGAATATTAATGTTACAGAAATGAAACACATATCATCTTGTAGCTAAGAATCAGATCTTTCGATCTGTCATAGGAATATCTTAGTAAAAAATCGCTCCCTGTCTTATAAATAATGATCAAAGTCAAAAAAATTGATTTTTTTAGGCGTAAATTTCTGTAGGTCCCGTAAATTTTCTGTAAATTTACGCCCCGAAAAGTTTCCTGATGTAAATTGCTTGCGGATGTGTTTTATAATTCATTGGAGTTTCAATTGTTGAATTTGTTGATCCCAGGTTTTTGGATAATTTTTCAAAATCTTCAATTTGAATTGTGATTTCATAATTATTTTTATAATCATTTTCCTTATAATTCTCATAATATTTACCCAATTCTTTAAATAATTCTTCAAAAGTGGATCGATGAGTAACTCAAGCATCCCAACATCTCATAATTATTCGTGTAATTAATTTTGGAATATGAAATGGAATTTTTGGTCGTAATCCATCACATATTTGCATAGCTAAATCTCGATCATGTGGAATATCATAATATGGTGCAAAACCAGTAATCATCTCATAAGCTATAATACCAAAAGAATAAACATCAGCGGCTTTGGTATATTCTTCTTCACATAATACTTCTGAAGCTATATATGGCAATACACCAAAAATTTGTTTTTTTTCGGGATTGTTTTTATTTTGTCCTACTAACAAGACTTAGACCAAAATCTGAAATACTTGTATAATGCGAATTTTTAAAGTCATATGATAAAATATTTCCAGGATGAAAATCATGATGTATTATACCTAATTTATGAATCCTTTCAAACTTAGATGCTAATTGTCTTAAATAGTCTAATTTTCTCTCTCAGCTAATATTATTAAAATTATTTTTCAAAAAATCTCTAAGATTTCCACCAGGCATAAAATCTACAACCATAATATATTCTTTTGTTTCTGGATCCTGTGTAATGCCATAAAAGAGTAGAGAAGCATATTTACTGCTTGCTTTTAAGTGAATTGTTGCCTAAATATTATATTTTTTTAATGTCAATATAACCCATAATTTGAAACTAATCTTTAAATCTGATATTAATAAATATTTACCTCATTTAAGAAAGCTTCATTCAAATTTACGAATTTATTATCAAACTTTTTTAACGCTACATTATTTTGACCATATCTGTGCCACTTTTGAAGATCAACTTTCCATCCCCTAATTTGTCCATCAATCCATTGGGCTGAATATATTGTTCCAAAACCACCCTTTGCTACTTGTTTAATGTCTTTAAATCTATCATAAGGTATCCATTCTGTTACTTTATACCTACCTATTATTTGCATTTATTTGAGCATCTTGAATAAACTTATCTATTGCTTTATTTCCACTTGTCCATTTATCAAAATCATTTTTAAAACACCTCGAGTTACATGGTCGGCACCATCTACCCCAGTTATCAGTGTATTCTTGATTGCATTCTTGGCATATTTTATCGGATGACATTTTTTCATTCACTTATAGCGTGTTGGTATAACTTTGGTTTTTAAAATATATAAATAATTTTTTTGTCTGAATTCACGTTAAATGCTTTATCATATTTCAGCGCAAAAAAAAGAAGCTATTAAATCCAATATATAAAATTGAGTAACCACGAATTAGAATATTCAATATTTAATTTGAAAGAAATTTTCTCGGACCCTAGAGATAGTAATCTTGAAACAAATCGTTTAAAATATAAATTGATCGTAATAATTAGGACAAAAAAGAAGTTTAAATTTTATTGTTATTGCATATAATAAATAGCATAAGAAATTTTTTAATAAATATTACGTATTATTTGCAATGCTGTGTTTCACAATTTTTAAGTTTATGTAACGTTGAACATTCTCATTCATTTTATATACACAACATATAAGCTGTATTACATAAAGCCAGTCTATTTATATTATTATTACTAACCTTAAATAACATATTTATGTATTAGGGTAAAATGTTTTGACTTTTAGGTTATTCGATTACTAATTATTATCGTACATGGAAAATAATCCGAACACATGTTATATGATTTTCAGGATATAACCTGTCTGCGTGCCCACGCAGATCGACAATCATTATTTTGTTAGCCGTCATTTTTTCCGTTTCTGCGTGGAATAATGGTGGTTAGGTTATATCCTGTCTGCGTGGTCAAAAGCAGACAGGTTTTATCCTGAAAATTTCATGAGAATGTGCTGTATCGACTTAGACGTATTCTTTTTTTTTAGATAATTTGTGTTATTCCATCATTCATCATTTATTCGTTTTACACAAAGATATTACTTTATATATTTGTGGTGTGCCAGTGCCTGTCGGGGGAATATATATAACATAACGAGAATCTTTTTACCTTTTTAAAGAAACCAGTAATAAAATAAATAAATTTACAAATTTATTTTTATGCATTCTCATACAAGAATAAAAAAAAATATTGATTGTTCCAAGAAACAGTATAATCAGTTCCTTTTATAAAATAAACTTTCAATACAACTTTTGAGATATTAAAGCTTTACTAGCAATTAAAATTTCAGTACATTTAGGTGAAATATAATTCACTAAATAGCAATGACACACCTGATAAAAATAATGAAGCTTGATTTTCAGGAAAAAACTTGCTTCTTTTAATCTAACTTCTTATCAGGCATGTAGCAATTATTTAGAGATCATGTGACACCTCAATCCTAAAAAGCTACCAGAACCATTTTCACTCCCACGTGATATTTTACATAAGGGCAAATTGGGTATACAGATAAACTGTACGGTACGAAACACTATTTTGTACTGTACGAATTGAATTGAAATTAATTCGACTGTACAATTAATTTTCTATATTATATTATCGTACGTAACACAAAATAATATTTTATACCTGTGACCCGAAATATAAAGCAAATTCCGTTGACCAAATTTTACTTCTAATCTAACTAACCCCAACCTTAACTAACCTAACCCAACAACCCTAACCCTAACAACCCTAACCTTAACTAACCCTAACCTAACTATTCCTAACCCTCCTGACCAGTTAAGGATTGTACGAATTTTGTGCACTTTTTTTNAAACTTTCAATACAACTTTTGAGATATTAAAGCTTTACTAGCAATTAAAATTTCAGTACATTTAGGTGAAATATAATTCACTAAATAGCAATGACACACCTGATAAAAATAATGAAGCTTGATTTTCAGGAAAAAACTTGCTTCTTTTAATCTAACTTCTTATCAGGCATGTAGCAATTATTTAGAGATCATGTGACACCTCAATCCTAAAAAGCTACCAGAACCATTTTCACTCCCACGTGATATTTTACATAAGGGCAAATTGGGTATACAGATAAACTGTACGGTACGAAACACTATTTTGTACTGTACGAATTGAATTGAAATTAATTCGACTGTACAATTAATTTTCTATATTATATTATCGTACGTAACACAAAATAATATTTTATACCTGTGACCCGAAATATAAAGCAAATTCCGTTGACCAAATTTTACTTCTAATCTAACTAACCCCAACCTTAACTAACCTAACCCAACAACCCTAACCCTAACAACCCTAACCTTAACTAACCCTAACCTAACTATTCCTAACCCTCCTGACCAATTGAGGATTGTACGAATTTTGTGCACTTTTTTTTGTAAAATCGTACAGTACAAAATAGCGTTTCGTACCGTACAGTTTATCGTCATACCTTGGCAAATTTTGATTGGACCATAGTTTTGATGGTGACCAGAAATATTTCACATGTTGTTTTCACAGGTGACAAATGTGGAGGTGACGAATATGATTTCCACATGTAAAAAATTCTAAGTCCCCAGAATATTTAATAAAAATCGATATTCGAAGGGTGATAAATACACTACCCCTGATAAACCCTAACCCTAACCCCTGAAGCACATCGGGTGAAAAATTTCTGGTGATACAGGTAAGTGATCCTAAAATACCAAATTGGTGAATTTATTATTATTATTAAATGCATGTAAAAAAATATTTGAAAACTAAAAATTCAGATAATAAAGTTCCTCGAACCCTAACACTTGTTCATAATGTCAAATACATTTAATAAAAAATTAAATCGCATCAATCAGCTTTAATTATGTTTCGTTATTCATGTGGAATTTGGTTATCGTTGCTCAATATTATATTAAATATTAACTTGTATAAAATTTATTTACTCGAAATCGTTAAATAATATTATGATTTGTCTATATTGCCGATTATTAAATTTATAATTACATAATTACATAATTAAGACTCCAAGAGTTCACATAATATTGAGTAATTGTCGTGTGTCATTTTATTTCTCTTGAAAATTACATATCAATAATTATTTTCTTATTTTATTTTCCTGATTTCATTAAGGACTAATTTTAATTTTAATTTTATTTCTTTGTTTATGATAATGATATTGTCATTGTCTTTCTCTCTCAATTTATGCTTTGTCTGGATGATCACTTATATTTTTTTTATATTAAATTAAAAACATGTAGTTGTTTAATTTATTTTTTCCTCATTAAATTGTGCATTTCAGACATTATTATTTATTGTATTTTTACGCAATCAAAAACTATGGTTTCAATTTTTAATTCTTGCTATAAAACGGATGTAATTTAAATTAGCGAAAATATAAAAGATTTAATTTAATAATTTAATTAAAATAGAAGATATAAATTAATAAACTGATAAATATATCTGACAATAAAAAAATAAATATAATTTATTCGATTATTTTCTAAAAGTATATAACTTTCAAAGATTTTTTTTAACAATCTTAAATACTTCATAATTGATGATCGAAGGGAGTTCCGATGATGGTGATGATCTTATAGATTTTTCGTAGTAACAGCCAAAGCTTAAACAGTAAAAACTATCATCTAAAGTAAAATCAGATTTCCTACTATACATCCAAAAATCACCAAAAACTGGACCATTCTTTATTTGATTATTTTTGGATCTATTAAGAATTGCATATTCGGGTTTTGTTACTCTGCTAAGAATTGAATTTTCAATATTACCATTTTTTAATGAGAAAATGAAACTATCTTTTGTTTCCATCCATTCGCCATCGGTATTTTTATCCCATGTCAAAGGATTATAACCTCCAATAATTTCATCTGTTCCTTTAACTTTTACTAAAACAACCGTACCAACGTGACCATGGCACATATTCCAAAATGTTTGTGGTGCAAATCCATCTTGAGTTCCACGTAGGATTAATTCAAATTTATATGGAATATTTGTTAAAGTATATGCAGTTTCCCTACGATCAATCCATGTAGAAATTTCTGCTGCATGTTCTTCAGAAATGATAGTCGAAAAAGATTGTTCTGCACGAGGAGGTAATTCTGTAATTAAAACTAATCTTGGTGGCAAAATAATAGATTTTACTGGTCGTTCAGGAATTAATAGATGCTGATTTATATCTTTCCAAAGTTGCTTATCGAGAATCTTTCTATATGGTTCGATTTTATCAACAACTTCAATACTTGTAAGATGAAAATAACGAATATGAGGTAGACATTGTTGCAGAGTAGTCTTTAGTTTAAAGAAATTTTCCTTGGTCCAATCTTTAAGGTTAATAGAAGGAATAGAAGCTTGAGTAATTCCCCACTTGATGACATAATCCCAAATTTTAACTTCTTCTATTTGTAAATCATTTCGCTTGAGAAGAGAAACCAGAGCAGATTCTTCGAGAGAAGTAAAATCATCAGCATCAAAAATAAGTTTTGGATACTTTACGACAATATCATTACAGAAAATTTTTAATTTTTTAAAGTCGTTTCTCTTAAAAATAAAATGATAAATAAAAGAAAAATGTGTTCTCAACCAAGAGCCTTTAGTTTCAATAAGAAGAGTTTCTAATTTGTTGGTTAATTCCTCTAGTTCAAATTCATCAGCTGCTAACATTAAATCATAAATAAATCTAGTTTCACAATTTTCTAAATCAACAATTCCTCCATATATATATCTAAAAAATAATAAATAATAATAAATAAAATAAATTTTCAATATAGGTAACGGTGTTTAAATTATTTTGATGACGACTTACCGAAGAACAACATTAAAAATTTGAGCAGAAATGCTTGACTTGATAATTATTTTAATATTATTTTCATTTGGCTGAATATTTTCTAATTCTTTTCGGAAATAAGACGATCGAAATTTCAATACGTTGGAATGTGCCGTAAACGATTTTTCCTTATTTTCGACTTCAATGATTACATTATAATCATCTTTATCATTAAGAAGTTCAATAAGATTTTGAGATAACTTGTCAAAGAATTTTAAAGACATTTTTCTTTTTGTAAATTTTATAAATAAAAAGGCAGATGGGAAACAATAGAAAATATTAATTTATGCAATTATTAGTATGACAAGCACAAAATTTGAGCAGTTTGTTTTTTTGCACAACCAGACCAGATCGCCAACATTTGATTCCTTTTTCTCTATCTATTGAGATATTCAACATTATTTATTTCACTTTATAGTAATCATTTTCGTTATTTTTACTTTCAAGATTTCATTATGGACTTATTTTAATTTTATTATATTGCGTTGTTTATGATATTATTTTCTCTCTCGAAATTTGGCCTTGTCTGGATAATCATTTTAATGGCATGGCATTTAATTTTCGTGTATTTCCGACATTTATTAGTTATTGTACATGGATAAATTTACGCAATCAAAATCATTCCCATCTAATTTTCGGACCAATAGAATAAATACATAAATAACTTTGATTGATATCATAAAACGGATTTAATTTAATAATACAATATCTTTGAATAGAAAATTCAATAAGTAAAAGATATGAAAAAAATTCAAAAATTGATAAATAAATACTGATTCCATATTTGATTATAAAAAACTAAAATAAAATATTTTATTATTTTTCTAAGTATATAACTTTTAAGTAGTTTTCTTCACAATCTCAAATACTTCATAATTGATGATTGAAAAGCGTCCAGATGATGATGGTCTTATAGATTTTTCATAGCAATCGCCATACCCACAACAGTAACAATTATCATCTAAAGTGAAATTAGATTCCATACTATGCATGAAAAAATCACCAAAATATGGACCCCCCTTTATTTGATCATTTTTGGATCTATTATAAACAGCATATTGGCCTTTTACTCTGCTAAGAATTGAATTTTGAATATTCCCATTTTTTAATGAGAAAATAAAACTATTTTTTGTTTCCATCCATTTACCATCAGTATCTTTATCCCATGCTAAGGGATTATAACCTCCAATAATTTCATCCGTTCCTTTAACTTTTACTAAAACAACCGTATAAGCGTGACCATGGCAGATATTCCAAAATGTTTGTGGTGCAAATCCATCACGAGTTCCACGTAAGATTAATTCAAATTTATACGGAATATTTGTTAAAGTATATACAGTTGTCTTACGGTCAATCCATGTGGAAATTTCTGCTGCGTGTTCTTCAGAAATGATAGTCGAAAAAGATTCTCTTGGTTCTTCTGCACGAGTAGGTAATTCTGTAACCAAAACTGATCTTGGTGGCAAAACAATGGATTTTACTGGTCGTTCAGGAACTAATAGATGCTGATTTATATCTTTCCAAAGTTGTTTATCGAGAATCTTTTTATATGGTTCAATTTTATCAACTACTTCAATGCTTGTAAGATGAAAATAACGAATATGAGGTAGACATTGTTGTAGAGTAGTCTTTAATGTAAGGAAATTTTCCTTGGTCCAATCATCATGGTTTGCGGGAAGAGTAGAAGTTTGAGCAATTCCCCACTTGATGACATAATCCCAAATTCTAACTTCTTCTATTTGCAAATCATTTCGCTTGATAAGAGAGACTAGTGCAGATTCTTCGAGAGAAGTAAAATCATCAGCATTAAAAATAAGGTTTGGATGCTTTACAACAATGTCATTACAGAAATTTTTTAATTTTTTAAGTTCATTTCTATTAAAAATAAAATGATAAATAAAAGAAAAATGTGTTCTCAACCAAGAGCCTTTAGTTTCAATAAGAAGAGTTTCTAATTTGTTGGTTAATTCCTCAAGTTCAAATTCATCAGCAGCTAACATTAAATCATAAATAAATCTAGTTTCACAATTTTCTAAATCAACAATTCCTCCGTATATATATCTAAAAAAAAATAGATATTAAATAATAAACGAAATAATAAATATTAATAAATAAAATAAATTTTTAATATAGGTAACAGTGTTTAAATTATTTTGATGACGACTTACCGAAGAACAACATTAAAAATTTGAGCAGAAATGCTTGACTTGATAATTATTTTAATATTATTTTCATTTGGCTGAATATTTTCTAATTCTTTTCGGAAATAAGACGATCGAAATTTCAATACGTTGGAATGTGCCGTAAACGATTTTTCCTTATTTTCAACTTCTATGATTACATTATAATCATCCTTATCAGTAAGAAGTTCAATAAGATTTTGAGATAACTTGTCAAAGAATTTTAAAGACATTTTTCTTTTTGTAAATTTTATAAATAAAAAGGCAGTGGGAAACAATAGAAAATATTGATTTATGCAATTATTAGTATGACAAACACAAAATTTCTATCGGACAGAGTAGTTTTGTTTCTTGCACAACCAGATCAGATCGCCAACATTTGATTCCTTTTTCTCTATCTATTGAGATTCAACAATTTTTAAAATTTCATATCAGTAATCATTTTCGTTTTTTTACTTTCAAGATTTCATTATGAACTCATTTTAATTTTAATTATATTGCGTTGTTTATGATATTATTTGCATTGTCTGGATAATCATTTTAATGGAATTTTTTTTATATTTAATTAAAAATGTGATTTTTTTTAAAAAAAAACTATATTTCCGACGTTTATTATTTATTCTCTTCGGAAATAAAACGATCGAAATTTCAATACGTTGGAATGTGCCGTAAACGATTTTTCCTTCAATGATTACATTGTAGGCATCTCTATCGTTAAGAAGTTCAATAAGATTTCGAGATAACTTATAAAAAAATTTAAAGACATTTTTCTTTTTGTAAATTGAAAGTCAGAAAAAAAAAGACAGTGAGGAAACATTAATTTATGCGATTATAGTATGACAAGAATAGCGTATATCATTGTTTACACTTGATGATTAAGAAAGTTAATTCAGTAAAATTCTATTTATCCAAAGGAATAATTAAGGCATCCAATTAAAGAATTTGTCTATATACTTCTTTCTTTCTTGTATCATTAAAACTTTGTTGAAGTGATGCTTATAATATGGTTCCTTTTTGTAGAATTTTTTTGTTGAGATGTTCAGTTACCATTTTCAATTTATCAACCTGAACAGACGGTCATAATTATAGTAGAGTCACACAGTTGATCCAATGCATTTTTACTGTTCGTGCAATTTTGTGGTCTTCGGTACAGTATTGGCTTTCTCGGAATTTTTTTGCAATATAAGAAAGCTTTTTTTTTTATCAAAAATAATTTTTGAAAGCTGAGGTTTTCTGCTATAATTCAATATATAATAGTTCATAAAGTTACACGAAACAGTTTTCAAAAATATGTATAATATAGTTTTTAGAAAAAAAATATTTTAAAATCAGAGTAAATATAAAAATTATATATTGATAAATGTGAATACACATTTGATAGGAAAACAATAAAATACATTATATTTTATTTTATTTTATTTTTTCATAGCTTTTAAATAGTTTTTCTAACAATCTTAAATACTTCATAATTGATGATTGAAAAGTTTTCTGATGAAGAAGACCTTATAGGTTTTTCATAATTATAACCATATCTACTACAGAAACAACCATCATCTAAAGTGAAATTAGATTTATCACTATACATGTAAAAATCACCAAAATATGGTCCACCTTTTTTTTGATGACTTTTGGATCTATTGCCAATCGCAGATTTGGGTCGTTTGACTCGGCTAAGAATTGAATTTTGAATATTACCATTTTTTAATGAGAAAATGAAACTATTTTTTGTTTCCACCCATTTATAATTCTTATAGCTTTTATCCCATACTAAAGGATTATAACCTCCGATAATTTCATCTGTTCCCTTAACTTTTACTAAAACAACCGTATAAGCGTGACCATGGCAGATATTCCAAAATGTTTGTGGCGCAAATCCATCTTGAGTTCCACGTAAGATTAATTCAAATTTATATGGGATATTTGTTAAATTATAGGCAGTCGTCTCACAATCAATCCACATAGAAATTTCTGCAGCATGTTCTTCAGAAATAATTTTTGAAAAAGATTCACGAGGAGGTAATTCTGTAACCAAAACGGATCTTGGTGGCAAAATAATTGATTTTACTGGTCGTCCGGGAGTTATTAGATGTTGATTGATATCTTTCCAAAGTTGTTTATCGAGAATCTTTTTATATGGTTCAATTTTATCAGCAACTTCAATATTTGAAAGATGAAAATAGCGAATATGAGGTAGGCATTGTTGTAGAATAGTATTTATGGTAAGGAAATCTTCTGTGGTCCAATCATTAAGATTTGTAGGAAGAGTATCATTCTGAGAAATTCCCCACTTGATGATGTAGCCCCAAATTTTAATTTCTTCCATCTGCAAATCATTTCGCTTGAGAAGAGAGACCAGTGCAGATTCTTCAAGAGAAATAAAATCATCAGCCTCAAAAATAAGTTTTGGATACTTTACAATAATATCATTACAAAAATTTTTTAATTTTTTAAAATTGTTTCGACTAAAGATTGAATGATAAACATGAGAGAAATAGGTTCTCAACCAGGAGCCTTTAGTTTCAATTAGAAAAGTTTCTAATTTGTTGGTTAATTCCTCAAGTTCAAATTCATCAGCAGCTAGCATTAAATCATAAATAAATCTAGTTTCACAATTTTCTAAATCAACAATTCCTCCATAGATATGTCTAAAAAAACAATAAATAATAATAATAAATAATAATAAATAATATAAAATTTCAATATTTGATATAGGAAATAGTATTTATATTATTTTGATGATAACTTACTGAAGAATAACATTAAAAATTTGAGCAGAAATGCTTGACTTGATAATTATTTTAATATTATTTTCATTTGGCTGAATATTTTCTAATTCTCTTCGGAAATAAGACGATCGAAATTTCAATACGTTGGAATGTGCCGTAAAAATTTTTTCCATTTTTTCAACTTCAATTATTACATTATAATCATTTTTATCATTAAGAAGTTCAATAAGATTTTGAGATTTGTCAAAAAAATTTAAAGACATTTTCTTTTTGTAAATTTTGTAAATTGAGTTAAATAAAGTGGTTCCGACCATTGACAATGGAATTTATCATTCGTTTAATTATGGTGTAACAGAATAATCTTTTTATCGGAGCATGAAGGCACCAAAAATATATATATATATATTCAATCTATTTAAAGAGATATCGAAAGAAAGACATACATTAAAATATTTTACAAATATTAAAATTAGAAATCAATTCTTAAACCGAACTGAACTATTATTAATACAAATACAAATACAAATAGAATTTCTATAAAAAATTTACTAATTAATTAATATTAAGANAATTCTCTTCGGAAATAAGACGATCGAAATTTCAATACGTTGGAATGTGCCGTAAAAATTTTTTCCATTTTTTCAACTTCAATTATTACATTATAATCATTTTTATCATTAAGAAGTTCAATAAGATTTTGAGATTTGTCAAAAAAATTTAAAGACATTTTCTTTTTGTAAATTTTGTAAATTGAGTTAAATAAAGTGGTTCCGACCATTGACAATGGAATTTATCATTCGTTTAATTATGGTGTAACAGAATAATCTTTTTATCGGAGCATGAAGGCACCAAAAATATATATATATATATTCAATCTATTTAAAGAGATATCGAAAGAAAGACATACATTAAAATATTTTACAAATATTAAAATTAGAAATCAATTCTTAAACCGAACTGAACTATTATTAATACAAATACAAATACAAATAGAATTTCTATAAAAAATTTACTAATTAATTAATATTAAGACACCCACGGAAAATGTTACCATATATAATTAACCCCTACCCCTGAAAAATAAAAATAAAAGTAACACAAATTTGGTATTTAAATAATGTCATGAAAATCATCAGGTTGTAAGTCGACTATTTTGAGTAAATAAAAAATATAAATAAAATTAAATATGTATATAAAAAAGACGATACAAACTAAATAAATAAATGAAGATAAACTTACGAATTTCTTTTAATCCTTCATCAAAATTAAAGTATACAAGAATTGCCCATGCCCATGTAAGCTATAATAAGATAGAGTTATGTGAGTATGTGTGCCGTGTACATAAGATTTATCTTTTAATAATTATCAATTTAATGTGTGCTTACCAATGCTAATATGATGCCAATTAAAACTGTAATGATTATAATAATGTAAATAAATAAATAAATAAATAATAATGACAGATAAATAAATCACATGATAATATAAAATTGAATACCCACTAAAAGTAAACAAAAAATACCAATTATCCTCTATAATTATCAAAGAATAACAAAAAATAGCTACAAAATCTAATATTACAGCAAGCCAAAGAATAAGAAATATGTACATTCCAGTTTTCCATTCCTTTCGAACCTATTAATAAATAAATGACAATAAATTTTTTAAAAATAATTAAATATCAAAAAATATTATTAAAAAATAATAATAATAATAATTAATAAAAAATTAAACTTACTGATATTATTGCGATAATTACTAAAAATACAATCAAAATCGAAATCAATTTATCAAAAATAATTGGCGTTTCAGATAAATAAGCTTTTGAATCAAATATACAATTAAACCATGTTTCAATGCTCAACACCAGAAAAAATATCATATCAATCTTTAGAAATAATTTGAATATTAGATATGTTTTATATCTTCCTAATAATAATAATAATAATAATAATAATAATAATGATGATGATGATAATAATAATAATGATGATGATGATAATTTAAATATATAAAATAAATTGTATAGATAAAATCAAATTTATGAATAATTAAATATAAAAAATTAAAAAAATAGAATATAAATTTAAATACATACTCTGCATCATAATGCAACCCTGGACCTTTCTATAAATAGTCAAACCAAATTCCAAATATAAATTATAACAAATAAATCCTACGATGGAAGTGAAAACCATAAGCACAATAACAATCGGTAAATCGTAAGATGTTATTTTGGCGATAGAACAAACTTCATTTCCACATGTTCTTTGATGACTATGACACCAAGTTGATATTTCAATAAATTGAATCTTAAATAATTTAATAAATGATTTTAATTAATAATTTAATATATATATATACATATACATATATAGTAATATTTAATTAATATTAACGATAAAATATTAACAATACTCACAATGCTATAAACGGTACGAAAAAAATTTAAAATTGTTATGACAATTAGTTGAATTGTATTTTGTTTGTAAACCTAAATACAATAATAATTATTAATAAATAATAATTAATAAACAATAATTAATAAATAATAATTAATAATTTATAATATAATAATTTACAATAATTTGACAATATTAAATTTTATAAAATATATAACAGACCGCATCAATATTAAACCATATTTGAAATAGTTGAAAAATGATAAAAATAATATTTTCAGATTCAAGTCTTTTGACCCTTTTCGGAAATGTACCACAATTATTGGATAGACCCTTTCGTAAGTTCTTGTTTCGAGTGAATAATCTTAATTCAAGGATTATTGCTAATGTGACTTGAATGATTGTAATTAAAATGAAGAAGCGAGTCCATTTCGAAGTATTTTTTATTTTTCTCAACTAATATTCATAATAACGATAATACCGACCGAGGAAATTTAAAATAAATAAGCGTATCGTTATTGTAAAATTATAATTTCGGACAATGAAATACTTTTTTTTTTTTGATTAAATATTTGTAACCTTTAACTCACCATATTTTTATAAAAGTCAGATATTGGCATTATTATTTAACTTTTTTTTAAAAAAAAACAACTTTTTAATTTGTTTAATCTTAATTATTTTATTACTTAATTATTTTATTACTTGTATAGATATAAGTATAAGTTTATTTTTTCCTTGGTAAACAGTCCTGCTGTTATTCCGTAATTTCTATAAATCTTATTTAATAATAATTTTCTTAAAAAAAAAGAAACGATATTGAAAAAAATGGTATAATAATAATAAATCACTTCTTTTCGGGTTCTTTATATGAAATTAAAAAAAAAAACATGATTACTATATTTGTTATATATGTTTCATATGTGCTCAATCATTACAATATATTATTTAGTTAAATAATATATTTAATTTAACCAAATGTTGGGTTAAATTAAATATTGTTTTTTAAACTAAATATTGCATTAAACTAAAGATTGTTTTTGATTAAATATAAATCGGATATCCGCGAATTTTTTTATTCATAAAAGAAAGATGTTATGACAATCGAGATTATAAATGGAATAGTTAATTAGAGAATAATTAAACACAAATTTTTGTTTTATTATTTTATACAAGGGTGTAAATAATACAGAATAAATTATTTAGTATTATTTAGCATTATTGAGCTTTTGATTATCTTAATTATCTTTTCAAGAATTTCCAATTTAAAATTTTTCATAATTCATTAGTTACATTGGTTCCGTTTTTCTTTTTATCTGACAAATGTTCGTGTACGCGTGGTTTAAAAATAAGATTCTTCCNACTTCTTTTCGGGTTCTTTATATGAAATTAAAAAAAAAAAAAACATGATTACTATATTTGTTATATATGTTTCATATGTGCTTAATCATTACAATATATTATTTAGTTAAATGGGTTCTTTATATGAAATTAAAAAAAAAAAAAACATGATTACTATATTTGTTATATATGTTTCATATGTGCTTAATCATTACAATATATTATTTAGTTAAATGGGTTCTTTATATGAAATTAAAAAAAAAAAACATGATTACTATATTTGTTATATATGTTTCATATGTGCTCAATCATTACAATATATTATTTAGTTAAATAATATATTTAATTTAACCAAATGTTGGGTTAAATTAAATATTGTTTTTTAAACTAAATATTGCATTAAACTAAAGATTGTTTTTGATTAAATATAAATCGGATATCCGCGAATTTTTTTATTCATAAAAGAAAGATGTTATGACAATCGAGATTATAAATGGAATAGTTAATTAGAGAATAATTAAACACAAATTTTTGTTTTATTATTTTATACAAGGGTGTAAATAATACAGAATAAATTATTTAGTATTATTTAGCATTATTGAGCTTTTGATTATCTTAATTATCTTTTCAAGAATTTCCAATTTAAAATTTTTCATAATTCATTAGTTACATTGGTTCCGTTTTTCTTTTTATCTGACAAATGTTCGTGTACGCGTGGTTTAAAAATAAGATTCTTCCATTGTTTCTTTATTTGTATATTTGTATATTTGATCGTCAGTCCAACAGTTATAACTGAGCACACGTGTCACACATAACACTTATAATAAAATTTTAAATAAATTTCTACCTGAATATGAATAAATAATTGTTTTGAAATACAAAAAGCAGTACTACATAAACAATTTTCATTCTTAAAATTTGTGAAATATTTTTATATGTATATATATGTTATATTTATTATTCATGTTCTCTACTAAAAATAAATATAAATTTATAATTTGATACAAATATATCTGTATATTCGAAATAATAATATAAGTATTTAAAATAATAAAAATGGCATTTGCCAATCTCTTATCACTTCCAGTCGCCGCGAATCGAACCTGCCTAACTTTATTGGTTAGGACCTATAGATTTTTTTTTTTTTTACAATAATTGATATATATTGAAATTTAATTTATTTCAGAGAATTACTGTTTTAGTACCACTGTAGTCATGTGGAGAAAGATTATCACCAACTGTTGGAGTTTTGGAAGTTGCCCAAGTCATAGAAGTAGAAAGGAGACTAAACAAAGATGCAGGACATGTCCACTGAGCATAGAATTCACCGTTAGTATTAGAATTCGTAAGCGTAAGACCATTTTGATTGGAAGACTGAAATGTATTATCATAAGCTGGTGTTTCATATCGTTTGAGACAAACTCCATTATTCTTATATGCAACCTATAATTGGTAATTGCGATTAAATTGAAATTTATTTGAAATTACATATCTGAAATTATAATTGATTATTATACTTGCCATCGGATTTGAGTTACTCATTACGATTCCAAATCCCAACGCACACCATCTAAATTATAAATTAAATTAAATAATAAATTAAAATCAAATTACAATAAATTAAAAAAATAATTAATTTAAAATAATTAATTTAAATAATTAATTTACTCAGTATCGGATGAACATGCACAACTACACGTTACCGTTGAGGACAATAGAGGTTTTATAAGAGTAAAAGTACAATCTGAACCAGGTGGAGAAAAAGAGCTACTCTTCACCACTGTTTAAAAAAATAATAATTATAATTCAGAACTCAATTCAGCGATTCAATTCAATATCATGGGTTTAACATTAACTAGATATCTTAAAAATAATTCAAGATGATTCAATATAACTCAATATAATACAATTATTACCTTGAAATAATAAAAATAATAAAATGATTCTTTTCCACATTTTCATTTTTCGGTATTGAAAAAATAAACGAAATTGAAATCCGAAAATTTATTTTTGAAGAGAAAGAAACAAAATTGAAATCTGAAAATGAATTTTTGAAGAGAAGGAATGAAAAATGACCAACTCTTTATACTTGAGAAGTTCATTATTTGCTTTTTATTTGTTTATTCTACATCGGGGCATCCGAAATTTGTTATTTTTGGTATTTTTAGTAGATAAATGAATTTGTTCGTTATCATTGTTACAAACGATCAACATCAAATAAACATTTAAATCGTAAAAACAATTGGAGTTACGTAAATTATAAAATGTAAATTATAAAATGTAAATGTAAATTATATGATGTAAATTGTAAATTATTGATAATTTAATTTCCATTAATACTAATGAATGTTAATAATCTATTTAATCAAAAAAAAATTTCATGATAAAAAGTTCGTAGTAGTAAATTTCACTTCACCGCTATTATATTCAGTACTTGATTACTTACTGTATGTTGTATTATGTTTTACAATAATTTTGTGGAAGCTCAACGAAATTTTTTTTTTTTAGAAAAAAAAATTATAGTTTTACTATTTTAAACTTATCGAAAAATTTTTTAAATAAATAAATAAATAAATAAATAACTTCCGTCATTATAAATATTCCAAATATTCCAAATATTCTAAATTTAAATACGGTTTATTTCCTCCTCCAAAATGATTTCATGTACCAATACAATTCTTTCTTTGTATCCTCGGTAGTAAAGCACAAATATTTATACATCGAATATCTGTGCTGATCTCCTTTTTTACCAATGTAATTCTTTTTTTTTTTTGTTATCAATCATGCAATAACAAAAACCATTGAGAATGCTTTTATTTTGTTCTTTCTAATTTTATTTCCAATTTATGCGAAGATATTTTTATTCAGTTTTATTTTTAAAGATTTTAATATAATTTTTTAAATTTATAAAGTTTCAATATAAAATATAAAAATAGAAATCGATTTTTAAATGTGCCGAGTTAATTATATATTATTTTTTATTGTAGAAAACGAGTTCATTAAGGCAATAAATTTAATTTGAAGATATATAAAGTTGATCTTCATAATACTTGCGAGATAGTTAGTCGTTAAGATTAATTTTTCTATTGTAATGATACATTGAATTCTGGATTTTTTTTTTAATTATTGTTCTATATTAAAATGTTAGATATGTCGAATCTTATTGTTTCCGAATTTAGAAATGATTCGAAATTATGATTTGCTTCGCCATTTTTGAGTAACCATTTATTTTATTTTTTATTAAAAGGAATTTTTGTAATTTTTGTCCAATACAATATATCTTTAATTTTCTTTTATTCATAAATAAAAAAATTCTCGATTATTATTTATTATATCTACACTTTGAGTCTAAATAAATAAATAATAATTGGTTCCTCCTATTATTTAAAACAGGTCACGGGTGTAACGCGGAGATCTATGTCATCTCTATTATTTAATCATTCGGGTCACGGTGTAACGCAGCGATCTATATCTCGATCTCATTCTGGTCATGTAGTGTAATGCTTCAAGATGGATAATTGCTAAAAATAATAATAAAATCACAGATCAATTATGTTTTTGTATCACGACAAACCGAAATTCTAATTTTATATTTGGAAAAATATTTTATAGGTTTCCGTCCTTGTGTAAAGGAGTTTATAATTTAACTATATATAAAAAGATAAAATAAAATAAATCTATAAACTTCATATCAAAAAACAAGAAGCAGGATTCATTGATTGATTTAGAGATTGACCATCTTCATTTTCACCTATTCACAGAATTTTCGTAGTTCCACCGTAATTTCATAAAAATTTTGAAATTCTTTCAATAAATTATCAGGATTCACTTGGGGATTTAATAAGATCCCATAAATACCCTTCTCCCGGATTACATATTTGTATGAATGTTGTATTGTGAATATTCGTATAGAGTTATAAAATATGAATATTTGATTTCAACATCATTTGAAAATCTACTATCTGCTTTAACATTCAATATAAATTTAAAAATGTATCACCAATTGTGTTTCAAAATATAAATGTTGGGCTGAACCGCTAATTTTTTCACAGGCGATTGAAATAGATTATTGCCTGTTAAACTCATTGCTTGTTCAACGTATCTTCTATAAGGCGTGAGGTACATCAAAGCCAATTTAATTGAAAATAAAATTTGTGAATTACATCATATTAATTGATTATTAAGTAGTAGAATTATTGGTGATATTATTATTGGCAAAATTATTAGTGGTATATTATAATTATTACGGTGGTACAATTCATCTTTACGATGGTCATGATTAAATATGTTCATAAACCAACCCTTTTGCAGACGTCTCGGAGCATAATTTTCTTTTTTTTTTTATAAAAATAATGTTCATCTAAGAATTAGTACAATGTTCAATTAATTCTCTTTCTTGCGTCTCTTTTTCAAAATTCGCTGCATCTTCTCGACTCTCGATATCAGACAATTTTAATTATAACAATAGTATTTTGATATACCTAACTTCATCATCTAATGTTTCATTTGTTGTATTCATAGTATCAGGAACATTTTCCATCGGTATCAGTAGAAATCTTACTCTCCAAAATTTCAATGGTTCCAAAAGATCATTACGATATCCATCATACATAATTCCACTTGTGATCTGTATGAGAATAACTAAAAGTTTTCATAAATTTTTTGACATCTAGACCATACAACACAAGAATAAGGAGTAGAATTTGATTCGGATTGAATTTTTCGTACATGTCTTTTAACTTCACACCTTGTCCAGATACATATGAACATTACGCCCCATGCTAAGATAATATAATTTTGAAGAATTTTCTTCAGAATTTCTGATAAATTATCTAGAGATTGTCATCTAAGTTAACTGATAATCGTTGTTTCTTTAGAAACTCATTCATCATATAACTAGGTGGACTATTAACTGATATCTTTGAGATATATTATCTCTTTTAACAAGTTCTTTGTTTTAACCTCTTCAGTTACAATTTTATTATGATCTTGATTCATGGTAACAGATTCCAAATCCTCCAAAGAGATTGTGTAAGCATATTCATTATTATAATCCAGATTCATTAATCGGTGGAAAATAATCGGGAAGACAAGCCGAAGTGCACAGTGATGTCTTTTTATAGAATTCTTTGATAATGGCCTAGGAAGTATATATTCCTATCTTCTTAAATGTGTATCAACTCCATGTCAATTGGAACTCTTGGAAGGATTACAAGGATTAACTAAGAGATCGATATTGTTGTCTGGAAGCAATAACCTATCACAAAATATCTACTTTTTTCGCTTGATCATAAGCCTTTTACAGAATCTTCAAAACTTCTGTAAATCATAATTTACAGTTCTTTGGTTTTCATGTGAAACTATTATAGTTATTGGCATCATAGTGCATGTTGTAACAGATGGTCTATTATCATCCCCCGTTTGATCGATACCTTTAAAATTTACTTAAAGGCTTTAATGTGAATATGATCTGAACAAACTTTTTCCTATGCTGAAAGAATTTGTCATTAGATCAATTAAATTACTCCCCGAGGATCTGGTAAATTGATAATTCTGTTGGGTGATTTTTTTGGAATGGAACGATTGTAATGAAATCTGACATCCTAATTTGGCGAATGATTTTGTATTAATTTTGGTTTATTTTTTATCAAATAATTTAACACGTTCTGTAAGTGTTGGTGTTGATAAGATAAGTTCCTCTGCCGCTGTTGAAATATCAAGAATGTCATGAAATAATTTCTGATGAATTAAAAAAAATCAAGTTGATTTTTCTTAGTAATTTATTTGTAATAATATTAATATTAAATTGGAATCAAAGGCGATAAAAATATATGAAGTAATAATTTAATCACCGTTTATTACAAAATTTGATCTTTATTTTTGGATCATTTGAGATAAATTAATAATAACTTACACTGAAAATCAAATGTATTTAATTTGTAAAAAATATATTTCTTTTCAATAAATAATTATCTAAAACTCACAAAAAGATATATTCTTAAAATAATGCACTATTCAATTATTATTTCGATTGTCTCGATTATTTATTGCATTTTTTAAAAACTTACGCGATCAATTAAATTAAATTTGGGTACCTGTCAGCTACTATTTTCATCATAAAAAATAGTACCCAGGTCACACGACGAGGACGTCAGTACCCTTTGTGACCCAGAAAGAGAAAAACTATCCTAAAAAAAAAAAAAAGACTATCCTAGAAAAAGAGATAAAAAATAAAAAAAAAGACTCTGAAAAATAAAGAAAAAAGATTATACGAAAAATAAAGAAAAAAAGATTATCCTAAAAAAATAGAAAAAAAAAGACTATCCTAAAAATAAAAAGATGAAAAAAAAAAACGAGCATAAAAAATTTATTATAATTATATTTTTTTGTTTTTTTTTTTGATATTTTTTTTTGTTTTTTTTTTTTTAAAAAATTTAATTTACTAACCGATTCATACATACTTAATAATTATCTTCATCCAATACTCCAAGGCAATCCCCAATAAACCAATAAACAATTATTTTTAAAGAAAAAGATACATATATGAAAGATAAATATTTGAATTTAAAATAAAATAAAAAAAAGACATATATTGAAATTATACATGAATCTTATATGCAGCCCNACCCAGGTCACACGACGAGGACGTCAGTACCCTTTGTGACCCAGAAAGAGAAAAACTATCCTAAAAAAAAAAAAAAGACTATCCTAGAAAAAGAGATAAAAAATAAAAAAAAAGACTCTGAAAAATAAAGAAAAAAGATTATACGAAAAATAAAGAAAAAAAGATTATCCTAAAAAAATAGAAAAAAAAAGACTATCCTAAAAATAAAAAGATGAAAAAAAAAAACGAGCATAAAAAATTTATTATAATTATATTTTTTTGTTTTTTTTTTTGATATTTTTTTTTGTTTTTTTTTTTTTAAAAAATTTAATTTACTAACCGATTCATACATACTTAATAATTATCTTCATCCAATACTCCAAGGCAATCCCCAATAAACCAATAAACAATTATTTTTAAAGAAAAAGATACATATATGAAAGATAAATATTTGAATTTAAAATAAAATAAAAAAAAGACATATATTGAAATTATACATGAATCTTATATGCAGCCCACCAGAAAAAATAATAATAGAGAGTCTCTAGCCACCATCCAAGACTAGAGTACTCTCACCAACTTCAACCTGCCAAACTTAGAGTTAGAAAGCACTTTCTCTAAGCAAGACAGGCAGACCATTAATTGACATGGATGGTAAACTTGCATATAAGTTGGCCACGCGGGCCTCGGTTGAATTTCCAGATTGCCTTGGAGTCAATCCACTCCAGTTCACCCTATACGTGTTGCCCAAATCCCAAATAATTTGGGATTTGGGACGCCAAAATGCACAAATTACTAGTATTTGGGATTTGGGATTTGGGATTTCGGCAAAAAATACTAATTATAATTTGGGATTTGGGATTTGGGATTTCAGCATTTGGGATTTCGGCATTTGGATTTTGAATTTGGGTGGCAGGTATAGTTCACCCTGATAGTTAGTTGCTGTTGTTGTTGTTGTTGTTGTTGTTGTTGTNAAATAAAATAAAAAAAAGACATATATTGAAATTATACATGAATCTTATATGCAGCCCACCAGAAAAAATAATAATAGAGAGTCTCTAGCCACCATCCAAGACTAGAGTACTCTCACCAACTTCAACCTGCCAAACTTAGAGTTAGAAAGCACTTTCTCTAAGCAAGACAGGCAGACCATTAATTGACATGGATGGTAAACTTGCATATAAGTTGGCCACGCGGGCCTCGGTTGAATTTCCAGATTGCCTTGGAGTCAATCCACTCCAGTTCACCCTATACGTGTTGCCCAAATCCCAAATAATTTGGGATTTGGGACGCCAAAATGCACAAATTACTAGTATTTGGGATTTGGGATTTGGGATTTCGGCAAAAAATACTAATTATAATTTGGGATTTGGGATTTGGGATTTCAGCATTTGGGATTTCGGCATTTGGATTTTGAATTTGGGTGGCAGGTATAGTTCACCCTGATAGTTAGTTGCTGTTGTTGTTGTTGTTGTTGTTGTTGTTGTTGTGGTTGTTGTTGTTGCGGTTGTGCAGTTCTTCTTCTTCTTCTTCTATCCGGAAGTGGGCGGAGGGCGGCTGGTGAGAAAGGTCCAACTTCTTCGATATTAAGTCCTAATCTTCGGGCAGTCGATCTAGTAATGGGTGCCATTTTCAAGAGAATAAGACTATATCTAAAGGATAACTAAACTATTATAAAAATAAGCAAAAGATTTTTTGATATAATAGTGGGAGAGATATAAAAAACACTCGAAATGGCAAGAAAAAGTGTAAGGGAATAAAAAGGTATAGGTACCTTTTTTATAATTTTTTTTTTGTTTAGATCTTGTTTATTTTTTATTTGTTTACTGCATGTCACTTATCTTGTTTATTTTTTATTTGTTTACTTGCATGTCACTTATCTTGTTTATTTTTTTTTTTGAAAACAAAAATAAGTATCGCGTCGATTAAGCATGTGACCACATAATTAATTCAAAGCATGTGACCATATTTTTATAACTGTTTGCAAATATCGCGCATAATATTTCACTATTTTCCTACAATACTAAAGTTATATAAAATAATTGTGTATTGTATTATAAAGTCCCTTTCTTGCATTCGTTAAATAAACATGACGCGAAAAGAATATTAAAAAACAATTATTTCGAAATAAACAAAATAAACGAACAAAATATACGTAGCAAGTTTCCAAATAGACAAAATTATTTCACAAATAAACAATAAATATATTTATTTTCAAATAAACAAAATTATTTCACAAGATAAACAAAACAAAAATTATAATAATTATCCAAGGTTTCTCCTTTTCAGAAATATCCCTACGAAAACAACATAAAAAAAAATTCTTAAAAAAAGTGTGAGAATCAATGATAAAATTAAATTAATAAATAAAACAGAATTCAACCTTTGTCTACCAATTTGGATACAACTTAATAACTTGTTCGGTAGGCATCTTTTAATGCTTTGTCCAATTTCTGAGCAAATAACTTGCATTATGATTAGAATATAATCTAATTATTATATTATGTGTAAATCTGATAAGATTAATTACTTAATTATTACCTATAGCACTTTTATGTTCTTTTTCAGCATATATTTCATTTGCTCAAGAAATAGCTTGAAAGGATTGATTGTCCGAAGAATAAAATTTATTGTTATTATTGATAATATTATTTTCCTCTCGTTCGATCTTGACTGTATAATCCTTGATTGATAAAGTTTTTAATTAATGTAATGATCAAAAAATAAAAAATTATAAAAAATAATAATAAATTATAATTAGAAACATAAATATTAATATATATATTATCACTTACTTGCATAGCATCATTTCTCTTACGTAGAAATATCTTGATTTTCTTTATGAATACATACTACATTCATACATCGACTACAAAAAACATAATATTTGATTGATTTGTTAATATATTATAAATAATACTTATTAAATATAATTTAAAAGATCCACTCATAGTATACATAACCAACATCATCGAAAGATTGAATTATTTAATTAAAAATGAGATCAATTTCATCACAACTTGGAATTCTTGTATATGTGCAATCATAGCCGAACCTTCATCTGCCAATAAAGTTCCTTCGTAACTAAAATAATTGTTAAATGATGAATATTATTATATACGTATAAATGTATAAAATTCAATAATTAATTTAATAAAAATAAAGATAAGTCTTCAGGTAACTAAATTATATATCATTATTGATTAAAAAAAATATTTAGATCTTGTATAAAAGGAAAAAAAATCTTTTTTTATCAAAATTTAAAATCAACATTTATAAGATCTTTTCCATTTACATCATCATGATCTTGATTTGTCTCTGATGTAATCACTTTAACCATCACTGCTCGAAGTAGTTTTTTCTTTAGATTGTTTGTGACGTTTGATTTCTTACATTTTTAGATTTACGCTTCCTCTTTTTTTGTGGTACGCTTTTTATTATCAATTTTTTGTATTATTTAAATTATTTAAAAGAACATATTGTGTTACATCTTTCTCTCTTTTTCACTCTTTGAATTTAATTTTATAAATATTTGGATTCTACCTCCTGATGTTATTGATGAATCGAAAAAGTCCTCTTCACCACAAATACTTCAAGATCGTTTCTTCTTTGATGAATCCGACTTATATAATAGGTAAAGTTTTTTTTAATTAACATAGCATAAAAAAAAAAGAAAAAAAATATACACATAAATAGAATTACCCTAGTGATGGTAACCAAATAGAATAAGTTCTCTCTTGGCGAATTCGTCTGCGCCTGATAATAATCATAAAAATAATTTGAATAAACAGAACAAATGATTCAAGTAATTAAATTAGATAAAACTTACTGTTCAAATATTGATGTAAGAATTATTAGTCCTTCCCATTATTTTTAAATACATAATCACGAAGGTCCATCTCTAGAATAACAGTATCGATAATGAAAACTGAAACCGATTTATAAATATGGATTTTGGGTTTATAAATATGATAGTTAACAAACACATATATTGCATCATCATATTATGTACGAAATTTAACATAAAATTTTTTTTCTTCCTTGTTTCTGATATACAGTATATTATGAATAAATATCCCCCGACGTTGAACGTTTAAGAGAAATTATGAGCTATTATTAAATTCGAAAGCCATTGAACGAGGTATTATTATTTATTTATTATTATTTATTATTTAACGTTATTTATTATTTAACATTATTTATTATAATTATTATTGTTAATTATTATTTATTTATTTATTTATTATTTATTATTTTTTTTATTGTTTCTTGATCTTTGGGATAAATGTTTGGTTCCTTGATATGAACATGACGAATTCTTCGAGAGTTTACAAAAAAGTAACTAATATTAATCTAATAACATTTAATCATAATAATATTTAATAATTAGATAATTAACTTTTTTATTATTAGAATCTGCTCACGAAATATATGAATTACTTTCACAAGAATTATCTCAATAATTGTTTTAGATACTTTATCATTGTAATTATTTATTGCTTTATTTAATAAACCTTGTTTCTTTCGTTCTTTGATTTTTTATTTTCAAGCTTTGGTACTACTGTTACATACGTTGTAATTATTTTCATTATTCGATATAAAATCTTTGAATGAAATTAAATTTGTTTTCTCCTTTGTGCTTATGTTATTTAATTTAAATAAAAAAATAAAAAAAATATAAAGATTGAATTTTTTAAAATATGTCAAAACTATTTCTTCTAATTTCATTCTTTTGAAAGATTATGTTTAAAGAATTCTTTTAAGGTGAAATTAATACAAGCATCAGAAGAGATATTACCAGATAAAATTTTTATAAAAGAAATTTCATCTCGAGTTACACATAGACCTACTTTTGAAGAATTAAATAATGAGTTGTCAGAATACTATTTTGACTATGATGATTATTTAAAAGAAGGGAAAAATAAAGATTCAGAAATTGTAATTCAAATTAAAAAAGCTGAAGATTTTTTCAGCAAATAAAGAATCAATCAATACAACAACTACAATGACCACAACTCCTCTTAATTATCAAACACATCCACAAGCAATTTATACCAGTCGACTTCTTAATTTCTCAAAATTTCCAAAACCCAAGAATGAAGAAAATTTCGGAAGGGAACTTGAAGAGTTAACTGAATCTATGTCTCTAGTAGGTATTATTATATTATATTTAATACATATTAGTTTTATAAAATCTTAACACTAGGCATAGAGAATGAATTCTTCATCCTATTTAATTAGCTTAGTTTGTAATTTTGATTTTATAAAATAAGAAACAATAATAAAGACGTATGAATTTATTACGCGTTTTTTGATGTTTCATATAAAAATTAATTCTTGTACTAACGTGACATGTACAAAAAAAATTTCTAAACTCAAACCCCAGATCCAAGATATAGAAAAGCTGGAATGATGGCGTTTTATTATTATTATCGAGATATTATTATAATTATTATTATAATTATTATTATAATTATTATTCTAATTATTATTCTAATTATTATTCTAATTATTATTATAATTATTATTATAATTATTATTATAATTATTATTATAATTATCATTATAATTATTATCAATAATTAAAAGTGACTTATTAAAGGATGTGCAGACTATCACTGATCTACGTTGATTATTAATATAATGTTTAACAAGATCAGTTGACAAATATTTGTTTTCTTTTTCTCGTTTTTCTCATTTTTCTTGTTTTTCTAAAACTTCTAAAACTCTACGACTTTGACTGCCGGAAATATCAAATATAAGGTTTTTGTTATTTTTTGTATTTTTTAATCATTTAAAGGAGGAGTGACCACTCTTATATTGAAAGATATGATTATATATTATGTTTATGTTGGTTTTTATAAGAATAAGCTTCAAGATTTCAAAAAGTTCAATGTCACTTTTGTCTATTTTATTACTCTTTTTTATCTATTTTCATGCTTGTTTATTGTTTTTTATTATTATTTTCATAATTTAACATGATATTTCTTTATATTTTGTAGCAAAACTTTTGGTTTTTTTCAGCCAATATATAGATCATGTGATCACAATGGATTTATTATACTATATAATGTTTTTAAAGATAATAACATTAGATATCTTATCTCTTGTATATATTATTTAGTCAAAAACAATATTTTCTTCAAAAAACTGATTGATTTCTGTATTTAACTTCGAAAAATCATTGGAGAACTTATGGAATACAAGTCTTTCAAAAGAGAGGTGAGTATTTTATTCACTGGGTTCATGGGTTGTCCATATATCTTTAACGTAGGTTGGAATATTATAAATTTGGTTAATATCGGGTACCAGATATTTGATTTATAATATTTTAACTGAGTTTTCACTTGCGATTTGGCTGGAAAATTGAAAGCACATCATGGCCACTATTAAATTAGTGAATGTTCTTTTCTCAGTATCTTGAGAGCTTTGATAAGTGAGCTGGGAGAATTGAAAGCACAGCGGGGCCACTGCTTAGTCAGTTGAACGTTCTTTTCCCAGTTTCATTGCAGTTCTCGAGTTAACAATTAGCAAATAGGAAATGTGTCCATAATTGAGGAAATGCACCTTTCTTTGATTATATACAATAATTGTACTCATCTCATATTTAATTTTTTTTTTAGTGAAAAAATGAAAAAAACAAGTTCTTTAAGAGAGAGGTGAGTGTTTTATTCACTGGGTTTATTGAAGCATACAATGTTATTATTAAAAAAATATTTACTGAATATCATCTTACTTTAATAAAGAATTAAATACTGATCCCAGTAATAAAATTATTACTAAGTCAAATATTCCTGCTCAAATATTCGAAATTATTCTCAAGTAAGCCTTTATATATAAAATAATTTAATTNTATGATATATATTAATTTGAATAATTTCAATAATTTTTATATATCTATAGGGGAATTAATGATACAGAAAATATGGATACCATAACTATGTATGATTTGATGGTTGTCGCTAACGAGCTGGAGTTTGAGGAATTATCTGAGAAATTAGAAAATCATCTTATTCAATCCAAGGCTTCTTGGTTAAGAACTCATTTCACCTTTATTTATCATGTGATTTTTAAACATAACAAATTTAAAAATTTGAAAAATTTTTGTAATAATATTATTGTAAAACAACCAAGAATTATTTTTGAATCAGCAGAATTCTCTTCTCTTTATGAATCTGCTCTAGTGTCAATTTTAAAATGCGATGACCTACAGATGAATGAAAAAGAAATTTGGGATTATGTAATTAAGTGGGAACAGCACAAAATCCTACTTTACCCAAGAAAATGGAAGAATGGTCTGACGAAAACATTATGACTTTAAAAACATTCGTTATATTTACATTCCAAATTCAGATGTAATGTATAAAATTCTTGATAAACAGATGTGGAATGATTTGAAGCAACATCTTATACTGCCAGATCACCAGTAAAATCCATTATCCTTCCACAAAGGTTAGCTTTAAAAGAAATACTAGCAAAAGTAATCAAATTGTTTGCAACTATAATCAATGAAGAACATGTATCACTGATTTCACCAATCTGGATTGATTATCAATAAACAAGCTATTCTTTAACGAATAATTCATATGTTTCTCAATTACTTCTTCAAGGAAGTAAAGATGGATTTGCTCCAAGAACTTTTTGGGATATTTGCAATAGACATAATAATATTGGAATCGCTAAAGTTGAAAGAACAAACAAAATCATTGGATTTAATCCCTTAGCTTGGAATAAAACAAAAGAGGGGTGGGTAAAAACAAATAAGGATTTTATATTGTCATTTAAAGGTGGTAATATTCAAAATTCAATTCTTAGTGAAGTTAAAAATGAAACTTATACTTTACGTTATCCTTATTACAATAAAAGATGATTATGGCCCAACATTTGGGTCATGATGAGATCAGATGTATCCGATTTTACTCAAGATAAGAAAAATCGATGTTATAGTTATGATAGATTTTCTATTATTGATTATGAAGTATTTAAAGTTGTTAAAAAATCTTTCTGAGATTCAAGTTAACAGTTATTTTTCTTAGTTTATGTTAAATAAAAGAAATGAAAAGCATACATTATAATAATTTTAAAAACGCGCTTGCATCATAACGTTCAATAATGTTACATCGTTGAAATATTTTATTTTTATATTAAATAAAAGAAATGAAAAGCATACATTATAATAATTTTAAAAACGTGCTTGCATCATAACGTTCAATAATGTTACATCGTTGAAATATTTTATTTTAAAACTTTTAGTCGATTTCGTGATAAATTTATATTTCCTTTATTATTATTTTCCTATTTTTATAAAATCGAAATTACAAATTAAACTAATTAAATTTATACAAATGGGATGAAGAATTCATATTATATGCCTAATGTTAAGATTTTATAAAACTAATATGTATGTATTACGTTAGACCAAATAAATTAAAAAAATCAATCAAATCCGAATTAACTAAACAACATAGAAATAAATTAATATAATTTATTATAAAAAAAAATATAAAAAAATGTAAATATAATAATACTTACTAGAGACATGGATTCCGTTAATTCTTCAAGTTCTCTTTCGAAATTTTCTTCGTTCTTGGGTTTTGAAAGATTTGAAAAATTAAGTAGTCGACTGGTATAAATTGCTTGTGGATGTGTTTGATAATTAAGCGGAGTTGTAGTTGTTGTAGTTGTTGATTCTTGATTTTCTGAAAATTCTTTTGCTTTTTTAATTTGAATTACAATTTCCGAATCTTTATTTCTCCCTTCGCATAAATGAATAAAATAATCTTTATTGTATTTTTGCAACTCATCCCCTAATTCTTTAAAAGTGGGTCTATTTGTAACTCGAGCATCCCAGCACCTCATAATTATTCTTGTAATTAATTTGGGAGTATGAAATGGAATTTTTGGTCGTAGCCCATTGCATATTTTCATGGCTAAATCTTTATCATGTGGTATATCAGGATATGGAGGAAAGCCCGTAACTATTTCATAAGCAATAATTCCAAATGAATATACATTAGCAGCTTTTGTATATTCTTCACCACTTAATACTTCTGGAGCAACATACGGTAATACACCAAATATATTCCCTTTTTCGAGATTATTTGGATTTGCACCTATTAGTTTACTTAATCCAAAATCTGAAATCATCATAGAATATGTAAAATCAAATGATAAAATATTTCCAGGATGGAAGTCCTGGTGAACTATATCTAATTCATGAATATTCGTCATTCTTAGAGATAATTCAAATAGACTTTTTAATTTTTGGTTCCAATTAATATTATTTTTTAAATATTCTAGAAGATTTCCATCTGTTGCGTATTCTAAAACCATCATATATGAGTGTGTTTCCGGATCTTGTGTAATTCCATAAAATGTAATTGAAGTGTGCCGTATTTTTAAGTGAATTACCATCTAATAATAATATAAACATTTTTAATTTGTAATTAAAACATTATATAATGATAATTTGAAAAATTAAATTTAAATATTCATTAAAATATTTACCTCATTTAAGACATCGTTGAAATTCACAAAATCATCAAACTTTTTTAATGCCACTTCTTTATCTTTAGGATATCTTTTCCGTTGTTGATTTTCAATACCCCATTCTCTAATTGGTCTATCAATCCACCTAGCATCCTTTACCTATTTGTTTAACATCTTTAAATCTATCATATCCATTCTATTACTTCATGATTACCATTAGCATTTAATTGAGTATCTTGAATGAATTTATTTATTTTGTCATTTCCACTTGTCCAATTATTAAAATCATTTTGGAAATGTTTCGAGTTACATGGTTTGCACTATCCATAGATATTTTGATTGCATTCTTTGCATATATAGGACATTTTTTTTTTGTTTTTAGTATTTAAGGCTGAATTTTTTTTAAAAAAAAAAAAATCAATAAATTTGTATTAGAATTTGCATTTCAATATAAGATTTTTTTATTAATTATCAATCGGAATTTTTTATACTGTCATTTTACATATTATTATTATATATATTACAAAAACATTAAATAAAAAATAAATAAAAACGATATTATAACAAGGGTTCAGGGTCAGGGGCTTAAATTATAGGTTTTGTTTTTGAAATTGATAANTGCCACTTCTTTATCTTTAGGATATCTTTTCCGTTGTTGATTTTCAATACCCCATTCTCTAATTGGTCTATCAATCCACCTAGCATCCTTTACCTATTTGTTTAACATCTTTAAATCTATCATATCCATTCTATTACTTCATGATTACCATTAGCATTTAATTGAGTATCTTGAATGAATTTATTTATTTTGTCATTTCCACTTGTCCAATTATTAAAATCATTTTGGAAATGTTTCGAGTTACATGGTTTGCACTATCCATAGATATTTTGATTGCATTCTTTGCATATATAGGACATTTTTTTTTTGTTTTTAGTATTTAAGGCTGAATTTTTTTTAAAAAAAAAAAAATCAATAAATTTGTATTAGAATTTGCATTTCAATATAAGATTTTTTTATTAATTATCAATCGGAATTTTTTATACTGTCATTTTACATATTATTATTATATATATTACAAAAACATTAAATAAAAAATAAATAAAAACGATATTATAACAAGGGTTCAGGGTCAGGGGCTTAAATTATAGGTTTTGTTTTTGAAATTGATAAAAATGTAATACTATTATTATTGCTAATATGTAACTTTAGTTGATTTTAAATGTAATTAACTATGTAATATAGATAATTATAAGCATTTTCAGTGTCTGATTTTTTTCTTTCATAAATGAAATAATTACTATAAAGTTTTTTTTAATAATTTTTTTGTTATTAAATTTATCAAACAATAAATATAAAAATTTGTATCTTTTTCTGATGGGTGGTAATTATGTTATAATAGGTTTTTTTTACTAACACTTTATGAGAGAATGAGTTTATAGCTAGCAATTTCTACTTTATTATGATTTAATTATTTAATTATTTAAAAATAAATATGAATTTCTTGATAATATTTCATACCATAAAGGATTTTTGCATGATTAATAATATATCTTGTATTATATTAAATTTTATAAAAATCTTTTTGCATTTTGGATAACTAAAAATAAATAATTTAAAAGTGATTTTTAATATCAGAATTAAGCTTTGATCCTATTAGAAAGGTATTGACTAGAGTTTGATACATTTAAGAGAATGAAAGATACTATTTTTCATATTAATATATGCATTATTATTTTATTTATACTAAATATAAATATATAATATAATTTTTAATATACTTAAAATATACTTACATATTGATTTTCAATGCTTCTATCAAATCATGATTTTTGTTTAAGTAAATTCATATCTAACCATTTCTTTTATAATAATGGTATATTGTACTAATCTCTCTTTTGAGTAGTCATTTGTACTAAATATTTAATTAGTAACTTTTTTTATATAGCTAATAAAATCAAATCTGTTTATAAATTTATATGACTTTAATGATTCAATGAATATTCATTGTTTAATTTTTTTGATCATTGAAGATCGATGACATGAACAGTGAAAATTATTTTATAATTAATTATCAATGGAAAAAATTAAAATTATTTTAATTTTTATATGTTTATCCATTTTATTTATTCTATTTATTTAAATTATTTTTATTTATTATTTTTATTTATTAATTTTTTGAAAGGAGAGCAAACAATTCTCAGTCAAGTCAAGTCGGAATAGTTATTTATTTATTTTTTTTTCTGTTTTGAAGTCATTATTTTGTTATTTCTGTATGTATTACATTGGTATCACATATAAATGATTTGTGTAACAAGTATTTTTATTGAACTTTAATAAATATTGTATTGTTATTTAGATGATCGAGGTTATTTGAATAATTAGAATAGTAAATTATTAAGAATTTTTGGGAGTGAGAAAAGATAAATGGTAGTGATGGAAGAAGTGGTGGAAGAAGAGAAGGAAAAGGGGAAAGAAAGGAATTAATAAATGGAAATGTATTATAATAAATTAATTCAAAAATTTTAATTGTATTATATAAATGTAAAATCAACCAGTGATGATGAATCAAATTGTGGATTAAAATATGGATTTAAATATGAATCAAAATAAGAATTAAGATGATAAGAAATATTTAAATTACTAAATACTTCACTCTTATTAAATAAAATTCTCGTGGTAATTGATAAATTCTTCTTTCTTTTCACATTGATGAAGTACATTCATCATAACTATATCACTATTCATATCAAAATTATTTAATCATCAATATTCTTTTTACTACATCCAGAAATTTATAAGGTGGATATTTTTGAAAGTTTTCAGGACTTACATACAGGAAGTGATTTTTTATTAAAGTGTTTCTATTTTGGATAGAAGCTCTTGTTAAAATGAAAAATGAATCAAAAAAGATTCAAGTTTCGTTTACAATTTTTTTTCTCTGGAAAAATTGTTATGATATAACAAATGGTTAATTATTATTATTTATATTATTTATTTATTCCTGTGCATTTCACAAAGGTCAATAATAATAATAAAAATAATTGGCTTATATTATTTTTTTAAAAAAATTTTATGTAAATAAATAAAAATAATTGGCTTATATAATATTTTTAGTTATTAGAAAAATTTTCAAAAATAAATAAATATATATATATATATTTCGTACAAAAGTGGATAATAAATAAATAGTAATAAACAATAAATGATAAATATTTGAACCACAGATATTTTCTTTTTTTTTCATTATTATTAAATAAAATGATATTTATCAAAATTAAAAAAAAAATTTAAGTTTTTATTTCTCTGGAATAATCAAGTATCTATTTTATTTATAAGCGATTCGTTTTTTTTGACCCAACTGTATTATAGAATATTATATTTATTAATCTATATTTATTTATTTGTAAGTAGTGTATTTTTATATGATTATTTTTTTTCGGGCTGAAATTCACAATTTCATTAATTTTTTTTTATTATATGCGTAAAATGCTAATCCAAGAATTGAGCAACTAAGTTTAAAAGGTAATTTCTTTGGACTTCGTATATTAAGAAATAGTCTGTGAAATAACAATACCATATGCTAATCACAATTATTTATTTTTTTTTCGAATATGAGAATAACGCATATTACTATTATTAAAATTATTTTTTTTCATAAATTGAGGTAATAAAAAAACGAAATAAACAATATACTACATTTATTTATTAATTCTGCGAAAAAAAAGAAATACCAATGGCACTCACCATTAAGTTTGTTTTTGTAAATTTTTCGGTGTATTGGTCAATATAACAAATTGTACTTAAATTGCTTTTAGACGAAAAAAAAAAACTTTTTTTTGTTGAAGAAAATCAATTTATCTAAATAAATTTTATTCAATAATTCTCATGATTCGTTGTTGTTTTCTTTGTTTGACAAAGAAAAAAAAAATAAATTCAATCAACCTCCGTTCGTTGAGGTAAAATTTTTTCCGAAAATGGCTGGTGTAAGAATACTATATTAGAGAATTATGGCTGGTGTAAGAATACTATATTAGGGAATTATGGTTGGTGTGTTGTTCACCATTTTCCTTATTCAAACAAAATCTACATTAAAATAAAAAATCACTGGATTTCTGCCATATATTGCAATTTGCTGATCAGTTNAAAAAAACGAAATAAACAATATACTACATTTATTTATTAATTCTGCGAAAAAAAAGAAATACCAATGGCACTCACCATTAAGTTTGTTTTTGTAAATTTTTCGGTGTATTGGTCAATATAACAAATTGTACTTAAATTGCTTTTAGACGAAAAAAAAAAACTTTTTTTTGTTGAAGAAAATCAATTTATCTAAATAAATTTTATTCAATAATTCTCATGATTCGTTGTTGTTTTCTTTGTTTGACAAAGAAAAAAAAAATAAATTCAATCAACCTCCGTTCGTTGAGGTAAAATTTTTTCCGAAAATGGCTGGTGTAAGAATACTATATTAGAGAATTATGGCTGGTGTAAGAATACTATATTAGGGAATTATGGTTGGTGTGTTGTTCACCATTTTCCTTATTCAAACAAAATCTACATTAAAATAAAAAATCACTGGATTTCTGCCATATATTGCAATTTGCTGATCAGTTTCACCCTTAAATTCGTGCGACCTTATAAATTATTTTTGATAAAAAAAGGTTTTTAAAAAAAAAATTACCCTGAGAAAGCTAATAACCTCGAACGTCGGCTTTGTAAGACTTCGCACTTCATTTTTTGGTTATTATTATACTATTATTTTATTATAAATATAATTTTACTTAATTAACTTTTAAAATTTTTGATCATCAATGATATACACACTATCTTGTAATACTATAATCATATAATAAGTGTTTCCCATGTTCTCACTGTCATTTTTTTTGACGTTCAATTTACAAAATTTACAAAAAGAAAAATGTCATTAAATTTTTTTGACAAGTTATCTCAAAATCTTATTGAACTTCTAAATGATAAGGATGATTATAATGTAATCATTGAAGTCGAAAATAAGGAAAAATCGTTTACGGCACATTCCAACGTATTGAAATTTCGATCGTCTTATTTCCGAAGAGAATTAGAAAGTATTCAGCAAAATGAAAATAATATTAAAATAATTATCAAGCCAAGCATTTCTGTTCAAATTTTTAATGTTATTCTTCAGTAAGTTGTCATCAAAATAATATAAAAACTATTTCTTCTATCAAATATTGAAAATTTATTTTATTTATTATTATTNTTTTTGACGTTCAATTTACAAAATTTACAAAAAGAAAAATGTCATTAAATTTTTTTGACAAGTTATCTCAAAATCTTATTGAACTTCTAAATGATAAGGATGATTATAATGTAATCATTGAAGTCGAAAATAAGGAAAAATCGTTTACGGCACATTCCAACGTATTGAAATTTCGATCGTCTTATTTCCGAAGAGAATTAGAAAGTATTCAGCAAAATGAAAATAATATTAAAATAATTATCAAGCCAAGCATTTCTGTTCAAATTTTTAATGTTATTCTTCAGTAAGTTGTCATCAAAATAATATAAAAACTATTTCTTCTATCAAATATTGAAAATTTATTTTATTTATTATTATTATTTATAATTTTATTTATTTTTTTAGATACATCTATGGAGGAATTGTTAATTTAAAAAATTGTGAAACCAAATTTATTTATGATTTAATGTTAGCTGCTGATGAATTTGAACTTGAGGAATTAACCAACAAATTAGAAACCCTTCTTATTGAAACTAAAGGCTCCTGGTTGAGAACCCATTTCTCTCTTGTTTATCATTCAATCTTTAGTCAAACCAATTTTAAAAAATTGGAAGAATTTTGTAATGATATCGTTGTAAAGTATCCACATCTTATTTTTGAAGCTGATAATTTTACTTCTCTCGAAGAATCTGCATTAGTCTCTCTTCTCAAGCGAAATGATTTGCAAATAGAAGAAGTTAAAATTTGGGATTATGTCATCAAGTGGGGAATTGCTCAAACTTCTACTCTTCCTACTAACCTTGATGATTGGACCACTGAAAATTTTCTTATCCTAAAAACTACTCTACACCAATGTCTACCTCATATTCGCTATTTTCACCTTTCAAGTGCTGAAATTGTTGATAAAATTAAACCTTACAAAAAAATTCTCGGTAAACAACTTTGGAGAGATATAAAGCAACATCTAATAGTTCCTGACCGACCAACAAAATCAACTATTTTGCCACCAAGATCAGTTTTGGTTACAGAATTACATCCTCGTGCAGAAGAATCAGAAGAATCTTTTTCGACTATAATTTCTGAAGAACACGCAGCAGAAATTTCCACATGGATTGATCGTAAGACAACTGCATATACTTTAACAAATATTCCATATAAATTTGAATTAATCCTACGTGGAACTCGAGATGGATTTGCACCACAAACATTTTGGAATATCTGCCATGGTCACGTTGATACTGTTGTTTTAGTAAAAGTCAAGGGAACAGATGAAATTGTTGGAGGTTATAATCCTTTGACATGGGATAAAAATACCGATGGTAAATGTACGGAAACAAAAGATAGTTTCATTTTCTCATTAAAAAATGGTAGAATTCAAAATTCAATTCTTAGCAGAGTAACAGATTCCAAATGTGCAATTTATAATATAGCTAAAAAATATCAAAAAATTAATGGTCCATGTTTTGGTGATTTTTGGATGCATAGTAATAAATCTGATTTCACTTTAGATAATGGTTGTTTCTGCAGAAATCATGGTGGTAATTATGAAATATCTATAAGATCATCATCAAAAAATTTTTCAATCATCAATTATGAAGTATTTAAGATTATAGAGAAGACTACTTAAAAGTTATATACTTTAGGAACATAATTTTTTATTAGCAGATATTTACATTTTATATGTATCAGTATTTATTATTAAATTGAATTTCTTTTATATCTAAAATACATCGGAAAAAAATCAAATTTATTTATTGCTTTATTTATTATAATTATTACTATTTATTTTATTAGTCCGAAAACCAGATGGGATCTATTAGATTGCGGAAATTTATGAACAATAAATAATGTCTAAATACATTATTTTTTTTAAAAAAAAAATGGCAAAGAAATAATAAACAATCGCATATTGTTAATTAAATACGCTAAATTTTTATGTTGTAATAATTTTTAAATTTTTGAAACTACTCACAAAATAGGGTTATTAAAAATAGATTTACTTGCATAACTTTTAAATGACTAAGAATAGAATTTTTATATCCAATTTTTTAAAGAAAATTATTTATTTTAAAATATCTAAATTTAAACCAATGCGATTGTGACCACAATAATCTCTCAACAAACATTTATTTTCTACATTATGTAATTTCATCTCTGCTTCCACAAAGAATAAATTTGAATTATTATTAATTTCATATGATATTTCTTATCAACTCAAAAGACAATTTCAGTTTCATGTTCTTTAGTAACATTTTACGAGGTGGAAAATTGTTAATTAATATCTTTGTTTTGGGCAATATGATATTTAAAAATGTCGGTCTATTATTCTTTTAAAATCTAAAATATTTTCATTGGAAAATTGAAAATATCGAACATTGAATCGTGTAGTTGCCAATTTTATATTCTTCAAGTTGCAAGTCATTCCTTTGAACAATTGAAGCTAAATTTGCTTCTGCGATTATATCATTGCCGAAATTTTGATGAATAAATTTTTAAAAATTTAAATTTTAGCCGAGATGAACGAATTCTTCAAGTTGAAATTCTTTAGCAGTTAATAGCTCCATGAATATTTCTTAATAATATCAATAAACATTTGTTGTTTCAGAATTATCATCGTTACTTATATAAATGATTATCTTAGTATGCGTATCAATTGATCACAGAAAATGGAATTTTAGAATCCACTACTGTAGTCTTTCAGTTTGGTTCAGCTAAAAAATCCAAAACTGAAACTGGCCGTTTGGTTAAGTTTAAAACCGAACGATTAGTTTTTATAATTTTCATTGTGTTCGGTAATTGTTGGTACGATAAGTTCATCTGCTGCCGTTAAAATATTAAGAATTGATTTACCTTTAAAATTTCTGATGAATACATATACCTATAAATAAAATAAAAAAAGACAAATGTTGAAAAGTAAAATTATATATTGTATTAAAATATTATTTTAATCGTGAAATATTATTTCATCTTGTTTGAAAATAAGGTAAACAAGTACGTAGAATTAGTGAGTGTGCTTGAAATATTTTGATCTCTTCTCCATTATCAACAGTAACATCATAAGTATATAATTATGGGATACACTTTTCTATAATTTTTCTTTCATCTTTTTATTTTGAAAAAAAAATATTATTAGCTAAACTTGAGATTGTTTGTTTGATAGTCTCGAAAAGGAATTCATTTTTATGCCATGCAAGCGTAACAATCCAAAATATGCTATTACTAATGCGATTTAACAATTTCGACGTTACATATTAAAAAAAAAACTATCTTGTTAATTTTTCTTAGTAATTCATTTGCATTAATAGTATAATTAAAAATTAAACAAATAAATTAAAAAATAATAACTTACTCTCTGACAATCCAGCTCCTTCCCTTAAATCAAATGTACAAATATTTTTTTTTCAATAAATAATTATTTAAACATCACAAAAGATACATTCTTAAAATAAAGCGCTACTTTCGATTATCTCAATCATTTATTTACAATTAAATCTGGGTACCTGTCAGCTACTATTTTCATCATAAAAAAATAGTACCCAGGCCACGAGAATGTCGGTACCCTTTGTGACCCAGAAAGAGAAAAAACTATCCTAAAAAATACTATCCTAAAAAGAGATAAAAAGAAAAAAAGACTATCTTAAAAAGAGATTAAAAAAAGAAAAAAAAAGATCCTATAATTATATTTTTTTTGATTTTTTTTTTAATTTAATCTTAATTTATACATAACTAATAATTATCTTCATCCAACGCTCCAAGGCAATCCCCAATAAACCAATAAACAATTATTTTTAAAGAAAACGATACATATATGAAAAGATAAATATTTGAATTTTTTTTTAAAAAAAAAAAAAGACAATGAAATTATCATAAATCTTATATGCAGCCCACCAGAAAAAATAATAATAGAGTCTCTAGCCACCATCCAAGACTAGAGTACTCTCACCAACTTCCACCTGCCAAACTTAGAGCCGGAAANTTAAACATCACAAAAGATACATTCTTAAAATAAAGCGCTACTTTCGATTATCTCAATCATTTATTTACAATTAAATCTGGGTACCTGTCAGCTACTATTTTCATCATAAAAAAATAGTACCCAGGCCACGAGAATGTCGGTACCCTTTGTGACCCAGAAAGAGAAAAAACTATCCTAAAAAATACTATCCTAAAAAGAGATAAAAAGAAAAAAAGACTATCTTAAAAAGAGATTAAAAAAAGAAAAAAAAAGATCCTATAATTATATTTTTTTTGATTTTTTTTTTAATTTAATCTTAATTTATACATAACTAATAATTATCTTCATCCAACGCTCCAAGGCAATCCCCAATAAACCAATAAACAATTATTTTTAAAGAAAACGATACATATATGAAAAGATAAATATTTGAATTTTTTTTTAAAAAAAAAAAAAGACAATGAAATTATCATAAATCTTATATGCAGCCCACCAGAAAAAATAATAATAGAGTCTCTAGCCACCATCCAAGACTAGAGTACTCTCACCAACTTCCACCTGCCAAACTTAGAGCCGGAAAGCACTTTCTCTAAGCAAGACAGGCAGACCATTAATTGACATGGATGGCAAACTTGCATGTAAGTTGGCCACGCGGGTCTGGGTTGAATTTCCAGATTGCCTTGGAGTCAATCCACTCCAATTCACCCTAATAGTTATTGCTGTTGCTGTTGTTGTTGTTGTTGTGGTTGTTGTTGTTGCGGTTGTACAGTTCTTCTTCTTTTTCTTCTATCCGGAAGTGGGCAGGTGAGAAAGGTCCAACTTCTTCGATATTGAGTCCTAATCTTCGTGCTCTTGATCTAGTAATGGGTTGCATTTTTAAGAAAATAAGACTTTATTTAAGGATAAGAAAAGTGTAAAGGGATAAGCATCATTTTATATTTTTTTTTGTTTATTTGTTTACTTTCAAATTACTAATAAAATAAATATGATCTTGTTTATTTTTTATTTGCTTGCACCATATTACTTATCTTGTTTATTTTTTTTTTTTGAAAACAAAAGTAAATATCATGATCGCGTCGATTAAGCATGTGACCACATAATTAATTCAAAGCGTGACTATTTGCAAATATCGCGCGTAACATTTTATACTATTTTCACTATTTTCCTACAATACTAAAGTTATATACAAGGTGTACACTGTATAGGATAAAATTATTATTTATTGCACACATAGTGTATGAATTTCACATTCGCAAATAAACATGACGCGAAAAGAATACAATTATTTCGAAATAAACAAAAAATAAACAATAAAAATATTTATTTCCAAATAAACAAAATAAACAATATTATTATTCCACAAATAAACAACAAATATATTTCAAACAAATGTTGAGATTTTTATTTCCACTGTAAATTTAAATTTTTTTTGTTCAATATAATAATTATCCAATGCTTCCAAGATTATTCCTAGTTTCTCCTTTTCAGAAATATCTCTACAAAAAATAACAAAAAATATTTTTAAAAAAAGCGTGAAAATCAATGATAAAATTAAATCAATAAATTAATGATGATAAAACAGAAATCAACCTTTGGTCACCAATTCGGAAGTAAATAACTTGCTCGGCATCTTTTAATGCTTCGTCAATTTCTGAACAAATAACTTGCACTATGATTAGAATAAGAATATGATAATATAATCTGATTATTTTTGTTATTATTATTATGTAGTAAAGTAATATTGACTGCTAATTATTACATGAACTTTAATTTGCTCGAGAAATAGCTGATTGTCCGAAGAATAAATTTTATTTCTCTCATTCGAACTTGACTGTATAATGAATTTGATAAAATTTATGTCGCATTGATTGACAAAGTTTTTAATAAATGTAATGATTAAAAAATAAAATTATAAAATTATTAATATGTATATTATCACTTACTTGTACAGCATCATTTCTCTTCTGCAGAAATAACTTGATTTCCTTTACGAATACGTACTACATTCATACATCGAATACAAAAATATACGATTTGATCGATTTGTTAGTATATTATAAATAATATTTGTATTAAATTAAAAAAGAACATACTGACTACCCCTCATAGAATACCATACATAACTTACATCATCTAAAGATTGAATTATTTAATTAGAGGTGAATTTCATCACAACTTGAAATACGTTTTCCTTCTCTTACGTGTACAACCATAACCGAACCTTCATCCGCCAATAAAGCTCCTCTCTGTAACTAAAATAATTGTAATAATGAATATTATTATATACGTATAAATGGATAATTAATTTAATATAAGTCTTCGGGTAACTAAATTATATCATTAATGATTAAAAAAAAATATAAAAGGAAAAAAATTTTTTTTTATCAAAATTTAGAATCAAACCTTTTTTCATCAACATTTATAAGATTTTTTCCAAAACATCATGATCTTGATTTTCCTGCGTAATCACTTTAATCACACTGCTCGAAGTAGTCATTTTCTTTAGATTGTTGGTGATGCTTGATTTCTTATATTTTTATATTTACGCTTTTGATTCTCGACGTTTCCTCTTTTTCTGAGTTCCGTTTTTTATCATCTATTTTTTGCATTATTTAAATTATTTAAAAGAACGTGTCATGTTACATTTTACTCTCTCTCTCTCTTGCTTTTAGAAATTAATTTTATAAATATTTGGATTCTACCTTCTGATGTAATTGATGAATCGGACAAGTTCTTTGAACCACCAATACTTCAAGATCGTTTCTTCTTTGATGAATCTGATCTATATAACGGGTAAATTTTTTTTTTAAATAACATATCATAAAAAAAGAAAATAGAATTACCCTGGTGATGGCGACCAAATAGAATAAGTTCTCTCTTGACGAATTCGTCTGCGCCTGATAATAATCATAAAAATAATTTGAATAAACAGAACAAATTATTCAAGTAATTAAATTGGGCAAAACTTACTGTTCAAATATTGATGTAAGAATTATTAGTTCCATTATTTTTACATACATGATCATGAAGATGGTTACGAAAGGATCCCTAGAATAATGCATCGGAATAAATATCCCCGACGTACCCTCAATTGGACGAAATAGGAATATTCAATAAATCTATTATGCTCTAGGTTAGGTATGAACAATTGATGTGATGAACTTTAAAATATTGTTTCACTAAATTCTTATCGATCAATGATAATAAATAAAATCAATTGACAATAATTTTTTGAAAAAAAAAAAACACAAATTCATAAGTGTCGACTACAAGTTAAAAGAAAATTTTTTGAAACAAAACAACGGTTCTTGCCCTATATTCCCGCCATCTTTTCATCTGTTCATTATATGCCTTCATCTCACCTTCTGTTGATGCATCTTCTACATTTGGTTCATAATTTTCGTAAAAATTAAGTTTTATTAAATGTTTCTATAATAAAAAAATCAGCATAATTAATTAGAAAAATATAGTCATGCTTGTACGGTTGTTTTTTCAAAGTTTCGGTTCAGATGAAATTATCGGAGGCTATGAAAAGCGTATGGAAACAAAAGAATAGATTCATTTCTCATTAAAAATGGTAATATTCAAAATTATGCAATTCATAATGTAATCAAAATTGATATGACTCATGTTTTTGTGATTTTTGGATGAATACTATTTATTGCATTATTGGTTTTTAGTCTGAAAATTATATGGGATTACGATAACTAAGAAGGGTCTAAAATATATTATTTAATTTAAAGGTAAATAATGAAATTAATCAAATTCAGGAAAATAAAAACGAAGTCTTCTTGCCGAAGAATTGAAATTAAATGATAACTATGAAATTCTCAAGATGGAATTAAAATTACATACAACAACTTGAACAAAAAAATCTACAAAAAAAGGAACCCCATTATAAGCATCACTTCAACGAAGTTTTAATGATGACGAACGAAATTTATTGGCAAGTTTTTTTTAATTCGAACAACAAAGTGAATAAAAGAATGTATCTATTAGGTGATCTGCTTGATTATCATGTTTCTTGTCATACAATAATCGATAAATTAATATTTTTTTATTGTTTCCTATTTTGTCATCCTGTCTTTTGTTCAATTTACAAAATTTAAAAAAAGAAAAATGTCTTTAAATTTTTTTGATAAGTTATCGCAAAATTTTATTGAACTTCTTAATGATGGAGATGATTATAATGTAATCATTGAAGTCGAAAATAAGGAAAGCTCGTTTGCGGCACATTCCAACGTATTGAAATTTCGATCGTCTTATTTCCGAAGAGAATTAGAAAATATTCAGCCAAATGAAAATAATATTAAAATAATTATCAAGTCAAACATTTCTGCTCAAATTTTTAATTTTATTCTTCAGTAAGTTTTCATCAAAATAATATAAATACTATTGCCTATATCAAATATTGAAATTTATTTTATTTATTATTATTTATTATTTCGTTTATTATTTATTATTTAATATTTTTTTTTTTAGATATATCTATGGAGGAATTGTTGATTTAGAAAATTTTGAAACTAGATTTATTTATAATTTAATGTTAGCTGCTGATGAATTTGAACTTGAGGAATTAACCAACAAATTAGAAACTCTTCTCACTGAAACTAAAGGCTCCTGGTTGAAAACACATTTTTCTTTTATTTATCATTTTATTTTTAAAAGAAACGACTTTAAAAAATTAAAAAATTTCTGTAATGACATTATAGTAAAGTATCCGAACCTTATTTTTGATTCTGATGATTTTACTTCTCTCAAAGAATCTGCACTGATCTCTCTTATCAAGCGAAATGATTTGCAAATGGAAGAAGTTAAAATTTGGGATTATGTCATCAAGTGGGGAATTGCTCAAACTTCTATTCTTCCTACTAACCTTGATGATTGGACCAAGGAGAATTTCCTTACCCTAAAAACTACTCTACAACAATGTCTACCTCATATTCGCTATTTTCATCTTTCAGGTATTGAAGTCTTGGACAAAATTAAACCATATAAAAGGATTCTCGATAAACAACTTTGGAATGATATCGATGAGCATTTAATAGTTCCTGAACGACCAGTAAAATCAACTATTTTGCCACCAAGATCAGTTTTGGTTACAGAATTACCTACTCGTTCAGAAAAATCATTTTCGGCTATCATTTCTGAAGAGCACGCGGCAGAAATTTCTACATGGATTGACCGTAAGACAACTGCATATGCTTTAACAAATATTCCATATAAATTTGAATTAATTCTACGTGGAACTCGAGATGGATTTGCACCACAAACATTTTGGAATATCTGCCATGGTCACGCTTGTACGGTTGTTTTAGTAAAAGTTAAGGGAACGGATGGAATTGTTGGAGGTTATAATCCTTTGACATGGGATAAAGATACTGATGGTAAATGGATGGAAACAAAAGATAGTTTTATTTTCTCATTAAAAAATGATGATATTCTTAGCAGAGTAAAAACCACCCGATTTGCGGTTTTGAATAGATCCAAAAATGATCAAATAATGGGGGGTCCATGTTTTGGTGATTTTTGGATGTATAGTGATAAATCTGATTTCACTTTAAATGATTGTGGTTACTGTAGAAGTAATGGCAAATTTTATGAAAAACCTATAAGATCATCAATATACTTCCCAATCATCAATTATGAAGTATTTAAGATTGTTAGGAAAACTATTTAAAATCATATATGTATGTGTATTTATTATTTAAACTTAGCTTAATATTTATCAATTTATCTTCTACTTTAATAAATTATTTAATTGAATTTTTTTATATATACTCTAATTTACATTACATCGGTTTTATAACAAGATTTATTTTACTATTTATTGCGTTATTGATAATTAGTCTTAAAATTATATGGGATTACAATAAATTATAAATGTCTAAAATGTATTATTTAAATTATAATTTATATCTAAAAAAGAGATAAAGAACGAACGAAATTAATCGAATTCGGGAAAATATAAAAGAAGCCTTCCTGTTGAAGATTTGAAAACAGTAACTATGAAGTTCTATAGATGGAAGTAAAATGACATACAACAACTTGAACATCTCTACAAAAAGGAACCCTATTATAAGCGTCCCTTCGATTATGACAAGAAATTTATAGACAAATTTTTTAATTCATGAATACTATCTTTTATAATTGTTTAATTTCCTTACTATTATTTATCATCCTTTGGATAAAATATAATTTTACTGAATCAACTTTCAAAAAATTTTAATCAAGTGTACGCATAACGATGAAAAAGTAAATGAAAACAAATTAAAATAAAAGAAAATAATATTAGATGATCTGCTTGATGATCTGAATAAGAAATTTCGTGTTTCTTGTCATACAATAATCGAATAAATTAATTTTGTCTATTGTTTCCTATTTTGTATCCTGTCTTTGTCTTTTTTTTTTTTGTTCAATTTACAAAATTTACAAAAAGAAAAATGTCTTTAAATTTTTTTGATAAGTTATCGCAAAATTTTATTGAACTTCTTAATGATGGAGATGATTATAATGTAATAATTGAAGTCGAAAATAAGGAAAAATCGTTTACGGCACATTCCAACGTATTGAAATTTCGATCGTCTTATTTCCGAAGAGAATTAGAAAATATTCAGCCAAATGAAAATAATATTAAAATAATTATCAAGTCAAGCATTTCTGCTCAAATTTTTAATGTTATTCTTCAGTAAGTTATCATCAAAATAATGTAAATACTATTGCCTATATCAAATATTGAAAATTTATTTTATTTATTATTTCGTTTATTATTTATTATTTAATATTTTTTTTTAGATATATCTATGGAGGAATTGTTGATTTAGAAAATTGTGAAACTAGATTTATTTATGATTTAATGTTAGCTGCTGATGAATTTGAACTTGATGAATTAACCAACAAATTAGAAACTCTTCTTATTGAAACTAAAAGCTCCTGGTTGAAAACACATTTTTCTTTTATTTATCATTTCATTTTTAGTAGAAAAGACTTTAAAAAATTAAAAAATTTCTGTAATGACATTATTGTGAAGTATCCAAACATTATTTTTGATTCTAATGATTTTACTTCTCTCAAAGAATCTGCACTGATCTCTCTTATCAAGCGAAATGATTTGCAAATCGAAGAAATTAAAATTTGGGATTATGTCATCAAGTGGGGAATTGCTTAAACTTCTACTCTTCCTACTAACCTTGACGATTGGACCAAGGAAAATTTTCTTACCCTAAAAGCTACTTTACAACAATGTCTACCTTATATTCGCTATTTTTATCTTTCAGGTATTGAAGTTTTAGACAAAATTAAACCATATAAAAGGATTCTCGATAAACAACTTTGGAATGATATCGATCAGCATTTAATAGCTCCTGAACGACCAGTAATATCAACTATATTGCCACCAAGATCAGTTTTGGCTACAGAATTACCTACTCGTGCAGAAGAACCAAGAGAATATTTTTCGACTATCATTTCTGAAGAACACGCAGCAGAAATTTCTACATGGATTAACCGTAGGGAAACTGCATATAATTTAACAAATATTCCATATAAATTTGAATTAATCTTACGTGGAACTCGAGATGGATTTGCACCACAAACATTTTGGAATATGTGCCATGGTCATGCTAGTACGGTTGTTTTAGTAAAAGTTAAGGGAACGGATGAAATTATTGGAGGTTATAATCCCTTAGCATGGGATAAAAATACTATTGGTAAATGGATGGAAACAAAAGTTAGTTTCATTTTCTCATTAAAAAATGGTAATATTCCTTAGCAGAGTAATAAACCCCCAATTTGCGGTTCTTAATAGATCCAAAAATGATCAAATAAAGGGGGGTCCATGTTTTGGTGATTTTTGGATGAATAGTAAAAAATCTGATTTCACTTTAGATGCTAGTTGTTTCTGTAGAAGCACTAATCTTCATTATGAAAAACCTATAAGATCATTGTCATCATCATCATACTTTTCAATCATTAATTATGAAGTATTTAAGATTGTTAGAAAAACTATTTAAAATTATATATATTTATCATTTAAACTTAGCTTTATATTTATCGATTTACCTTCTTTAATAAATTGAATTTTTTTATATCTTCTTAAATCACATCTGTTTTATAACAACATTTATTTTACTATTTATTGAATTATTGATAATTAGTCTTAAAATTATATGAGATAACAATAAATAATAAATGTCTAAAATATATTATTTAAATTATAATTTATATCTAAGAAAGAGATAAAGAACGAACGAAATTAATCGAATTCGGGAAAATATAAAAGAAGCCTTCCTGTTGAAGATTTGAAAATAGTAACTATGAAATTCTATAGATGGAAGTAAAATGACATACAATAACTTGAACATCTCTACAAAAAGGAACCCTATTATAAGCGTCCCTTTGATTATGACAAGAAAGAAATTTATAGCAAATTTTTTAATTCATGAATACTATCAGAACTTTGATTGTATTTTATCTTTTATAATTGTCTAATTTTTTATAATTTTACTGAATCAACTTTCAAAAAATTTTGATCAAGTGTGCACATAACGATGAAAAAGTAAATGAAAATAAATTAAAAGAAAATAATAAAAAAGCTATAAGATGATCTCCTCGATCATCATATAATGGTTTGAATAAGAAATTTCGTGCTGCTTGTAATACAATAATCGAATAAATTAATATTGTCTATTGTTTCCTATTTTGTCATACTGTCTTTGTCTTGTTCAATTTATAAAATTTACCAAAAGAAAAATGTCTTTAAATTTTTTTGATAAGTTATCGCAAGATCTTATTGAACTTCTTAATGATGGAGATGATTATAATGTAATCATTGAAGTCGAAAATAAGAAAAAATCGTTTACGGCACATTCCAACGTATTGAAATTTCGATCGTCTTATTTCCGAAGAGAATTAGAAAATATTCAGCCAAATGAAAATAATATTAAAATAATTATCAAGTCATGCATTTCTGCTCAAATTTTTAATGTTATTCTTCAGTAAGTTATCATCAAAATAATGTAAATACTATTGCCTATATCAAATATTGAAAATTTATTTTATTTATTATTTCGTTTATTATTTATTATTTTTTATTTTTTTAGATATATCTATGGAGGAATTGTTGATTTAGAAAATTGTGAAACTAGATTTATATATGATTTAATGTTAGCTGCTGATGAATTTGAACTCGATGAATTAACCAACAAATTAGAAACTCTTCTTATTGAAACTAAAAGCTCCTGGTTGAAAACACATTTTTCTTTTATTTATCATTTTATTTTTAGTAGAAAAGACTTTAAAAAATTAAAAAATTTCTGTAATGACATTATTGTGAAGTATCCAAACCTTATTTTTGATTCTAACGATTTTACTTCTCTCAAAGAATCTGCACTGATCTCTCTTATCAAGCGAAATGATTTGCAAATCGAAGAAATTAAAATTTGGGATTATGTCATCAAGTGGGGAATTGCTCAAACTTCTACTCTTCCTACTAACCTTGACGATTGGACCAAGGAAAATTTTCTTACCCTAAAAGCTACTCTACAACAATGTCTACCTCATATTCGCTATTTTCATCTTTCAGGTATTGAAGTCTTGGACAAAATTAAACCATATAAAAGGATTCTCGATAAACAACTTTGGAATGATATCGATCAGCATTTAATAGCTCCTGAACGACCAGTAAAATCAACTATTTTGCCACCAAGATCAGTTTGGTTACAGAATTACCTACTCGTTCAGAAAAATCATTTTCGGCTATCATTTCTGAAGAGCACGCGGCAGAAATTTCTACATGGATTGACCGTAAGACAACTGCATATACTTTAACAAATATTCCATATAAATTTGAATTAATCCTACGTGGAACTCAAGATGGATTTGCACCACAAACATTTTGGGATATCTGTCATGGTCACGCTTGTACGGTTGTTTTAGTAAAAGTTAAGGGAACGGATGAAATTATTGGAGGTTATAATCCTTTGACATGGGATAAAAATACTGATGGTAAATGGATAGAAACAAAAGATAGTTTTATTTTCTCATTAAAAAATGGAGATATTCAAAATTCAATTCTTAGCAGAGTAAAAACCACCCAACTTGCGGTTCTTAATAGATCCAAAAATGATCAAATAAAGGGGGGTCCATATTTTGCTGATTTTTGGATGTATAGTGGTAAATCTGATTTCACTTTGAATGATTGTTGTAGAAGTTTTCACTGGTATTGTGAAAAACCTATAAGATCATTGTCATCATCATACTTTTCAATCATCAATTATGAAGTATTTAAGATTGTTAGAAAAACTATTTAAAATTATATACTTTAGGAAAATAATAAAATATATTATATTATATTTTTTTATTATCAAGTGTGTATTATTATATGTATGTGTATTTATTATTTAAACTTAGCTTTATATTTATCAATTTATGTTCTAATTTAATTAAATTATTAAATTGAATTTTTTCATATCTACCCTAATTTAAACCAATGCATCAGTTTATAACAAGAATTAAAAATAAATACTTTAAAATCAAAGTTATTTAGTGTATTATTGGTTATTAGTCAGAAAATTATATGGGATCACTATCAAAATCATGATTTTTGATTGCGTAAATTTATACAATAAATAATTAAAGTCTAAAATGCCAATATTTTTTTTTTAAAAAAAAGAGGTAAATAAATAATAAACGACCGCATATTTTTAATTAATTACGTTAAAGTTTTATGTTGTAATAATATTAAAATTTGAAACTACCCAAATTTTGACCACAAAATAGGGGTAAAAATAGTTTTACTTGCATCTCTTACCCTTTACATGACTAGTATTAGAATTTTTGTATTCCCATTTTTTCAAAGAAAAATAAAACTGCTCCATTCATTTTAAAATATTTAAATTTACATTAAAATTTAAACAAATGCAATAATCTCAACTTTACAACAACAACAAATGACATTTATTATTTTCTGATTACAAAATACATTATGCAAATTCATCTCTGCTTCCACAAAGAATAAATTCGGATTCACATGGATTATTATTAGCTTTATATGCTATTTCTTTCTTATCAACTCAAGAGCTGCATATTCTTTAGTAACATTTTATGAGGTGGTAAAATTGTTATTTAATATCTCCGTTTTGGAAAATATGATATTTAAAAATGTCAGTCTAATTCTTTTAAAATCTAAAATATTTTCATTGGAAATTTGAAAATATCGAACATTGAATCATGTAGTTGCCAATTTTATATTCTTCAAGTTGCAGGTCATTCCTTTGAATAATTGAAACTAAATTTGCTTCTGGAAGAATAATAAAATTAAAATCCAAATTTAGATGTTTTGCGCTTATATCATTGCCGAAATTTTGAAGTGCTTCGATGAAAACTTGAACAATAAATTTTTAAAAGTTTAAATTTTAGCCACGATAGACGAATTCTTCAAGATGAAATTCATTAGCAGTCAATAGCTCCATGAACATATATATGTTAACATTTTAATATTATATGTAGTACTTAATAATAATATCAATAAACATTCGTTGTTTCTGAATAACTCTAATATTATCATCGTCACTTATAATTATTTTTTAAATTCATCATAGAAAACATTTGAAAATTCGCTTTACCAAATATTTTCCAACTTCCGTAGTAACATTATATTTATTTCCATTTCTAAAGTTTAATAAAGCGTTTATAAATTTAAAAAGTTTAATATCATTCTGACGAAGAGACAACAGAAACAGGAAAGTAAAAAAAAAAGGTTGAAATGAACTACAGTTAGTTACAATTAATGTGTGTTTTATATTTAAATATCTGTTTCTTAGATTCAAAACATCCAACACAAAAAATAAATTCAATTCATTACAGATATCAGGTAATAATATATATTGAAATTTGTATAAAATTTTTAAGGAATTTTTTTTTAAAAAGATTAAATTATTTATTTTCTTTGAAATCTTACATAAAATGCTTTCAATAGTTCGGTTTTAGTTTGAAACTGAAAAATAAATCAGATAATTATGTATCCATTGATTATAGAAAACGGAATTTTAAAATCCATTTCGTCTATAAACTGCAGTCTGCCAGTTTGGTTCAGCTAAAAAAAAATAATTTGCCAAACTTGAGATTTTTTTAATAGTCTTAAAAATCTTAAAAATGAATTCATTTATATGTCACGCAAGTGTGACCATGTTATATCACTAATGCAATTTAACGTTATATATGATAGTATATTAAAAAAAAATCTATCAAGTTAATTTTTCTTAATTCATTTGCATCAATAATATAATTAAATATAATAAATATAATTAAAAAGTATAATCAAAATAAATCAAAGTATAATTAAAGCATAAATTAGAGTGTAAATATATTAAGTTATAATTTAATCATTATTATCTTTATTTGTATCATTTGAAAGAAATTAAACAAATTAATTAAATAAATTAATTAAAGAAAATAATAACTTACTCTCTGAAAATCCAGCTCCTTCACTTAATTCAAATGTATTTAATTTGTAACTGATATTTTTTTCAATAAATAATTATTTAAACATCTCTCAATTATTATTTTGTTATTTATTCACGCGATCAACCAAATTAAATTTGGGTAACTATTTTCACCATAAAAAATAGTAACAAGGTCACACGGCGAGGGTTCTGTGACCCAGGCAGAGAAAAACTATCCTTAAAAAAAAGACTATGTGAAAAATAAAGAAAAAAAGACTATCCTAAAAAAAAAGAAGAAAAAAATATCATAAAAAAATTTATATTTTTTTTAATTTAATTTTATATTACTCCAAGGCACTCCATTATTTTAAAATTCAAAGATACATATAAGAATAAAAAAAATAAATATCTGAATTTAAAATAAAAAGACATATTAAGAAATCATACATAAATCTTATATGCAGCCCACCAAAAAAATAATAATAGAGAGTCTCTAGCCACCATCCAAGACTTGAGTACTCTCACCAACTTCTACCTGTTAAACTTAAAGTCGGAAAGCACTTTCTCTAAGTAAGACATGCAGACCATTAATTGACATGGATGGTAAACTTGCATATAAGTTGGCCACACGGCCTGGGTTGAATTTCCAGATTGCTTTGGCAGTTCTTCTTCTTCTTCTATCCGGAAATGGGCGGAGGGCAGATGGTGGAAAGGTTCAATTTTTTCGATAGTAAGTCCAACTAAACAATAAATATATTTATTTCAAATAAACAAAAACAAAAATTATTCAAATTTGAAATTTTTTTTTGTTCAATATAATAATTATTCAATTCTTCCAAAATTCTTCCTAATTTCCCTTTTCGGAAATATCCCTACAAAAAAAATGTTAAAAAAAGCGTGAAAATCAGTGATAAAATTAAATCAATAAATCAATAACGATAAAACCTTTGGCCATCAATTCGGCAATTCGGATCGGACGTAAATAACTTGTTCGACATCTTTTATTGCTTCGTCCAATTTCTGAACAAATAACTTGCACTATGATTAGAATAAGAATATGATAATATAATCTGATTATTTTTTGTTATTATTATTTAAGTAGTAAATATGATAATATTAATTACTTAATTATTAAATATAGCACTCGAAAAATAGCTTGAAAGAATCGACTGTAAAATTTATTGTTATTATTGATGATATTGTTTTCCTCTCATTCGATCTTGACTGTATAATCCTTGATTGATAAAGTTTTTAATTAATGTAATGATCAAAAAATAAAATTATAATAAAAAACATAATCATTAATATATATTTGTATATTATCATTTCTCTTCCGCAGAAATATATAAAATACATACGATTTAATCGATTTATAAACAATACTTGTTAAATATTATTAAATTAAAAAGAACACATTCCATACATGACCAACATCATCTAAAGATTGGATCATTTAATTAGAGGTGAATTTTATCAGGAATACCTTTCCTTCTTGTACCATGTGCAATCATAGCCGAACCTTCATCTGCCAATAAGGCCCCTCCGTAACTAAAATAATTGGGAAATAATGAATATTATTATATACGTATAAATGTATAATTAATTTAATATAAGTCTTCGGGTAATCAAACCATATATCATTAATAATTAAAAAAATATTTAGATCTTGTATAAAAGGAAAAAAAAATTCAAAATTTAGAATCAAACCTTTTTTCATCAACATTTATAAGATCTTTTCTATTTACATCATGATCTAGATTTTTCTTTGGCGTAATCACTTTAATCACCACTGCTCGAAGCAGTTTTTTTCTTTAGATTGTTGGTGACGTTTGATTTCTTAAATTTTTTTTGATTCTCGACGTTTCCTCTTTTTGAGTTCCGTTTTTTATCATCTATTTTTTGCATTATTTAAATTATTTAAAAGAACGTGTCATGTTGCATTTTACTCTCTCTCTCTCTTGCTTTTAGAAATTAATTTTATAAATATTTGGATTCTACCTTCTGATGTAATTGATGAATCGGAAAAGTTCTTTGAACCACCAATACATCAAGATCGTTTCTTCTTTGATGAATCTGATCTATATAACGGGTAAAGTTTTTTTTAATTAACATATCATAAAAAAAGAAAAATAAGAAAAAATATATATACACATAAAATAGAATTACCCTGGTGATGGCGACCAAATAGAATAAGTTCTCTCTTGACGAATTCGTCTACGCCTGATAATAATCATAAAGATAATTTGAATAAACAGAACAAATGATTCAAGTAATTAAATTGGATAAAACTTACTGTTCAAACATTGATGTAAGAATTATTAGTTCCATTATTTTTAAATACATACACGATCACGAAGATAGTTCCCTGAAATAATGCATCGAAAAATATCCCGACGTAATAATTATATACCTTCAATTGGACGAAATAGTAATGTTCAATAAATCTATAATGCTCTAGATTCTAGATTAGTTGATGTGATGAACTTTAAAATATTGTTTCACTAAATTCTTATCGATCAATGATAATAAATAAGATCAATTGATAATAATTTTTTGAAAAAAAAACACAAATTCATAAGTGCCGCAAACAAGTTAAAAGAAAATTTTTTGAAATAAAAAACCGGTTCTTGCTCTATTAATTTTCACCGTCTTTTCATCTGTTCATTATATGCCTTCATCTCACCTTCTGTTGATGCATCTTCTACATTTGGTTCACAATTCTCAAAATTAAAAATTAAGTTTTATTAAATATTTCTATAATAAAAAAAATTAGTATAAATAATTAGAAAAAATATATAAAAAGATATAAAGTCACGCTTGTACTGTTGATTTTTCAAAAGTTAACGGAACAGAAATTATCAGAGGTTATAATCCCTCAGCGTGGGATAACATTAATATTTATGAAAACGTACGGAAACAAAAGATAGATTCATTTCTCATTAAAAAATGGTGATATTCAAAATTCAATTTTTAGTAGAGTAAAAAAGCCCAAATATGCTTAATGTAATCAAAATTGATATGACCCATGTTTTTGTGATTTCTGGATGAATACTATTTATTGCATTATTGTTTTTAGTCTGAAATTATATGGGATTACGATAAATAAGAAGGGTCTAAAATATATTATTCAATTTAAAGGTAAATAATGAAATTAATCAAATTCAGGATAATAAAAACGAAGTCTTCTTGTTGAAGAATTGAAAATGAAATGATAACTATGAAATTCTCAAGATGGAATTCAACAACTTGAACAAAAAAAGGAACCCCATTATAAGCATCACTTCAACAAAGTTTTAATGATGACAAAAGAAATTTATTGGCAAGTTTTTTAATTCGATACAACAAAGTGAATAAAAGAATAAAAAATATGTATCCGAATATAAGTGTTAATACACTATTAGGTGATCTGCTGAAACAAATTTCGTGTTTCTTGTCATACAATATATTTTTTATTGTTTCCTATTTTGTCATCCTGTCTTTGTCTTTTATTTTTGTTCAATTTACAAAATTTACAAAAAGAAAAATGTCTTTAAATTTTTTTGATAAATTATCGCAAAATCTTATAGAACTTCTTAATGATGGAGATGATTATAATGTAATCATTGAAGTCGAAAATAAGGAAAAATCGTTTACGGCACATTCCAACGTATTGAAATTTCGATCGTCTTATTTCCGAAGAGAATTAGAAAATATTCAGCCAAATGAAAATAATATTAAAATAATTATCAAGTCAAGCATTTCTGCTCAAATTTTTAATGTTATTCTTCAGTAAGTTATCATCAAAATAATATAAATACTATTGCCTATATCAAATATTGAAAATTTATTTTATTTATTATTTATTGTTTTTTTTTTTTAGATATATATATGGAGGAATTGTTGATTTAGAAAATTCAGAAACTAGATTTATTTATGATTTAATGTTAGCTGCTGATGAATTTGAACTTGAGGAATTAANTTTTGTCATCCTGTCTTTGTCTTTTATTTTTGTTCAATTTACAAAATTTACAAAAAGAAAAATGTCTTTAAATTTTTTTGATAAATTATCGCAAAATCTTATAGAACTTCTTAATGATGGAGATGATTATAATGTAATCATTGAAGTCGAAAATAAGGAAAAATCGTTTACGGCACATTCCAACGTATTGAAATTTCGATCGTCTTATTTCCGAAGAGAATTAGAAAATATTCAGCCAAATGAAAATAATATTAAAATAATTATCAAGTCAAGCATTTCTGCTCAAATTTTTAATGTTATTCTTCAGTAAGTTATCATCAAAATAATATAAATACTATTGCCTATATCAAATATTGAAAATTTATTTTATTTATTATTTATTGTTTTTTTTTTTTAGATATATATATGGAGGAATTGTTGATTTAGAAAATTCAGAAACTAGATTTATTTATGATTTAATGTTAGCTGCTGATGAATTTGAACTTGAGGAATTAAACAACAAATTAGAAACTCTTCTTATTGAAACTAAAGGTTCCTGGTTGAGAACCCATTTCTCTCTTGTTTATCATTCAATCTTTAGTCAAAACAATTTTCAAAAATTGGAAAAATTTTGTAATTATATCGTTGCAAAGTATCCACATCTTATTTTTGAATCTGATGATTTTACTTCTCTCGAAGAATCTGCACTAGTCTCTCTTCTCAAGCGAAATGATTTGCAAATAGAAGAAATTAAAATTTGGGATTATGTTATCAAGTGGGGAATTGCTCAAACTTCTACTCTTCCTACAAACCTTGATGATTGGATCACTGAAAATTTTTTTATCCTAAAAACTACTCTACAACAATGTCTACCTCATATTCGCTATTTTCACCTTTCAAGTGCTGAAATTGTTGATAAAATTAAACCTTACAAAAAAATTCTTAAAAAAAAACTTTGGGGAGATATTAAGCTACATCTTATGGTTCCTGACCGACCAATAGAATCAACTATTTTGCCACCAAGATCAGTTTTGGTTACAGAATTACATCCTCGTGCAGAAGAACCAGAAGAATCTTTTTCGACTATAATTTCTGAAGAACATGCTGCAGAAATTTCTACATGGATTGATCGTAAGACAACTGAATATACTTTAACAAATATTCCATATAAATTTGAATTAATCCTATGTGGAACTCAAGATGGATTTGCACCACAAACATTTTGGAATATCTGCCATGGTCACGTTGGTACGGTTGTTTTAGTAAAAGTTAAGGGGACAGATGAAATTATTGGAGGTTATAATCCAGTGGCATGGGATAAAAATACTTATGGGTGGATAAAAACAAAAGATAGTTTTATTTTCTCATTAAAAAATGGTGATATTCAAAATTCAATTCTTAGCAGAGTAAAAACCGCGAACACCCAATATGCAGTTTTTAATAGATCCGAAGATGATCAAATAAAAGGGGGTCCACATTTTGGTGATTTTTGGATGTATAGTAAAAAATCTAATTTCACTTTAGATGATAGTTGTTTCTGTAGAAGTTATGGCAATGATTATGAAAAACTCATAAGATCATCATCATCATCATCATCACCATCATACTTTCCAATCATCAATTATGAAGTATTTAAGATTGTTAGAAAAATTATTTAAAATTATATATGTATCATTTAAACTTAGCTTTATATTTATCAATTTATCTTCTTTAATAAATTTAATTTTTTTATATGTATCTACTCTAATTTAAATTAAATCGGGTTTATAACATGATTTATTTTACTAATTATTGAATTATTGATAATTTGTCTTAAAATCATATGGGATTGCAATAAATAATAAATGTCTAAAATATATGATTTAAATTTTAATTTGTCTGCAAAAGAGGTAAAGAACATACGAAATAAATCGAATTCGGGAAAATATAAAAGAAAACTTCCTGTTGAAGATTTTAAAATGGTAACTATGAAGCTCTCAACAAAAAAAAAATGACACATAACAACTTGAACATCTCTACAAAAAGAAAACCTATTAAAAGCATCCCTTCGATGAAGTTTTAATGATGACAAGAAAGAAATTTATAGGCAAATTTTTTAATTCATAAATGCTATCAGAAATTTGATTGTATTTTATCTTTTATAATTGTTTAATTTCTTTACTATTGTTCTATCATCCTTTGGATTAAATATAATTTTACTGAATCAACTTTCAAAAAATTTTAATCAACGATGAAAAAGTAAATGAAACTTAATTAAAATAGCTATTAGATGATATCATATTGAGGTGGCACGAAGAGGAAGAAAGTCACGGGGGATAAATTATCCTTTGTGTGTCATCCTTCATTCAGGATGACTATTTATTCATCCTGGCACAAATAGCTGCGGTTGGAAAGAAGAAAGAGAGATTCTCTTCTCGCGAAAACAATTATTTTTTTTATCAAAATTTTATAAATTTCTTAATAATAACTTTAAAAATAAATAATAATAAAAAAATAGTTCCGAAATAATTCCTTTTTTTAAAAAAAAAAATAATTTTGTAATTAGAAATAATAATAATAATAAATAATTTTCTTCGCGATAATTAATTTTAATAATAAATAGTTTCGTATAGCAATAGGGATAAGATACGCCAAAGCAGTAATATATCTACTGTTATACTTTTGCAATAAATCTTTTAATAAACTACTTTTATTTCTTTGTAAGTTACTTCAAAAGTCTATCAAGTTTCGGCAGTGTACGAAGTAGTTAGTAAAGATACTTTTACTCCACTTACTCATCGTAACTTCTGATATCACACGNGTCTCTCTTCTCAAGCGAAATGATTTGCAAATAGAAGAAATTAAAATTTGGGATTATGTTATCAAGTGGGGAATTGCTCAAACTTCTACTCTTCCTACAAACCTTGATGATTGGATCACTGAAAATTTTTTTATCCTAAAAACTACTCTACAACAATGTCTACCTCATATTCGCTATTTTCACCTTTCAAGTGCTGAAATTGTTGATAAAATTAAACCTTACAAAAAAATTCTTAAAAAAAAACTTTGGGGAGATATTAAGCTACATCTTATGGTTCCTGACCGACCAATAGAATCAACTATTTTGCCACCAAGATCAGTTTTGGTTACAGAATTACATCCTCGTGCAGAAGAACCAGAAGAATCTTTTTCGACTATAATTTCTGAAGAACATGCTGCAGAAATTTCTACATGGATTGATCGTAAGACAACTGAATATACTTTAACAAATATTCCATATAAATTTGAATTAATCCTATGTGGAACTCAAGATGGATTTGCACCACAAACATTTTGGAATATCTGCCATGGTCACGTTGGTACGGTTGTTTTAGTAAAAGTTAAGGGGACAGATGAAATTATTGGAGGTTATAATCCAGTGGCATGGGATAAAAATACTTATGGGTGGATAAAAACAAAAGATAGTTTTATTTTCTCATTAAAAAATGGTGATATTCAAAATTCAATTCTTAGCAGAGTAAAAACCGCGAACACCCAATATGCAGTTTTTAATAGATCCGAAGATGATCAAATAAAAGGGGGTCCACATTTTGGTGATTTTTGGATGTATAGTAAAAAATCTAATTTCACTTTAGATGATAGTTGTTTCTGTAGAAGTTATGGCAATGATTATGAAAAACTCATAAGATCATCATCATCATCATCATCACCATCATACTTTCCAATCATCAATTATGAAGTATTTAAGATTGTTAGAAAAATTATTTAAAATTATATATGTATCATTTAAACTTAGCTTTATATTTATCAATTTATCTTCTTTAATAAATTTAATTTTTTTATATGTATCTACTCTAATTTAAATTAAATCGGGTTTATAACATGATTTATTTTACTAATTATTGAATTATTGATAATTTGTCTTAAAATCATATGGGATTGCAATAAATAATAAATGTCTAAAATATATGATTTAAATTTTAATTTGTCTGCAAAAGAGGTAAAGAACATACGAAATAAATCGAATTCGGGAAAATATAAAAGAAAACTTCCTGTTGAAGATTTTAAAATGGTAACTATGAAGCTCTCAACAAAAAAAAAATGACACATAACAACTTGAACATCTCTACAAAAAGAAAACCTATTAAAAGCATCCCTTCGATGAAGTTTTAATGATGACAAGAAAGAAATTTATAGGCAAATTTTTTAATTCATAAATGCTATCAGAAATTTGATTGTATTTTATCTTTTATAATTGTTTAATTTCTTTACTATTGTTCTATCATCCTTTGGATTAAATATAATTTTACTGAATCAACTTTCAAAAAATTTTAATCAACGATGAAAAAGTAAATGAAACTTAATTAAAATAGCTATTAGATGATATCATATTGAGGTGGCACGAAGAGGAAGAAAGTCACGGGGGATAAATTATCCTTTGTGTGTCATCCTTCATTCAGGATGACTATTTATTCATCCTGGCACAAATAGCTGCGGTTGGAAAGAAGAAAGAGAGATTCTCTTCTCGCGAAAACAATTATTTTTTTTATCAAAATTTTATAAATTTCTTAATAATAACTTTAAAAATAAATAATAATAAAAAAATAGTTCCGAAATAATTCCTTTTTTTAAAAAAAAAAATAATTTTGTAATTAGAAATAATAATAATAATAAATAATTTTCTTCGCGATAATTAATTTTAATAATAAATAGTTTCGTATAGCAATAGGGATAAGATACGCCAAAGCAGTAATATATCTACTGTTATACTTTTGCAATAAATCTTTTAATAAACTACTTTTATTTCTTTGTAAGTTACTTCAAAAGTCTATCAAGTTTCGGCAGTGTACGAAGTAGTTAGTAAAGATACTTTTACTCCACTTACTCATCGTAACTTCTGATATCACACGTAATTGTATTGTTAGTGATTGTTAGTAAACAGGTTTTGATCGACTGATAGCCTGATCTTACTGTGTTTCGTGATTTTGCGCACAAGAAAAAGCGTGTTAGTAGTATATTGAATTATCGTGTGAGTCACTTAAATTTGGTGAGACTGATTGACGTAACTTTTATCTTATTCTGCGCAGACCGCGACAATATAATGGTTTGAATAAGAAATTGCGTGCTGCTTGTCATACAATAATTGAATAAATTAATATTGTCTATTGTTTCCTATTTTGTCATCCTGTCTGTCTTTTTTTTTTTTTTGTTCAATTTACAAAAAGAAAATGTCTTTAAATTTTTTTGATAAGTTATCTCAAAATCTTATTGAACTTCTTAATGATAAAGAAGAATATAATGTAATAATTGAAGTCGAAAATAAGGAAAAATCGTTTACGGCACATTCCAACGTATTGAAATTTCGATCGTCTTATTTCCGAAGAGAATTAGAAAATATTCAGCCAAATGAAAATAACATTAAAATAATTATCAAGTCAAGCATTTCTGCTCAAATTTTTAATGTTATTCTTCAGTAAGCTATCGTCAAAATAATATAAACGCTATTGCCTATATTAAATACTGAAAATTTATTTTATTTATTATTATTTATTATTTATTGTTTTTTTTAGATATATCTATGGAGGAATTATTGATTTAAAAAATTGTGAAACCAGATTTATTTATGATTTAATGTTAGCTGCTGATGAATTTGAACTTGATGAATTATCCAACAAATTAGAAACTCTTCTTATTGAAACTAAAGGTTCTTGGCTGAGAACACATTTTTCTTTTATTTATCATTCTATTTTTAATAGGCACGACGACTTTAAAAAATTAAAAAATTTCTGTAATGATATTGTTGTAAAGTATCCAAACCTTATTTTTGATTCTAATGATTTTACTTCTCTCAAAGAATCTGCACTGATCTCTCTTATCAAGCGAAATGATTTGCAAATCGAAGAAATTAAAATTTGGGATTATGTCATCAAGTGGGGAATTGCTCAAACTTCTACTCTTCCTACAAACCTTGATGATTGGACCAAGGAAAATTTCCTTACCCTAAAAACTACTCTACAACAATGTCTACCTCATATTCGCTATTTTCATCTTTCAGGTATTGAAGTCTTGGACAAAATTAAACCATATAAAAGGATTCTCGATAAACAACTTTGGAATGATATCGATCAGCATTTAATAGCTCCTGAACGACCAGTAAAAGCAACTATTTTGCCACCAAGATCAGTTTTGGTTACAGAATTACCTACTCGTGCAGATAAATCATTTTCTACTATCATTTCTGAAGAACACGCAGCAGAAATTTCCACATGTATTGACCGTAAGATAGCTGCATATACTTTAACAAATATTCCGTATGAGTTTGAATTAATCCTACGTGGAACTCGAGATGGATTTGCACCACAAACATTTTGGAATATCTGCCATGGTCACGCTCGTACGGTTATTTTAGTAAAAGTTAAGGGGACAGATGAAATTATTGGAGGTTATAATCCATTAGCATGGGATAAAGATACTGATGGTAAATGGATGGAAACAAAAGATAGTTTCATTTTTTCAGTAAAAAATGGGAATATTGAAAATTCAATTCTTAGCAGAGTAAACCAACCCAAATATGCGGTTCTTAATAGATCCAAAAATGATCAAATACAGATGGGTCCACATTTTGGTGATTTTTGGATGCATAGTGAGAAATCTGATTTCACTTTAGATAATTATTGTTACTGTAGAAGCATTGGCATTTATTATGAAAAACCTATAAGATCATCATCGGAACGCTTTTCAATCATCAATTATGAAGTATTTAAGATTGTTAGGAAAACTATTTAAAATTATATATGCATGTGTATTTATTTTTAAACTTAGCTTTATATTTATCAATTTACTTTAATAAATTATTAAATTGAATTTTTTTATATCTACTCTAATTTAAATTACATACATCGGTTCTATAACAATATTTATTCTACTATTTATTGTATTATTGGTAATTAGTCTTAAATTATATGGGATTAAATAATATATTTTAGACACTTATTATTTGTTGTCAATTATAATTTATATCTGTAAAAGAGGTAAAGAATAAACGAATTCGGGAAAATAAAAAAGAAATCTTCCTGTTGAAGAATTGAAAATGGTAACTATGAAATTCTCAACAAAAAAATGACATACAACAACTTGAACATCTCTACAAAAAGGAACCCTATTATAAGCATCCCTTTGATGAAGTTTTAATGATGACAAGAAAGAAATTTATAGGCAAAATTTTAATTCATAAATGCTATCAGAACTTTGATTGTGTTTTATCTTTTATAATTGTTTAATTTCTTTACTATTATTTTATCATCCATTGGATAAAATATGATTTTATTGAATCAACTTTCAAAAAATTTTGATCAAGTGTACACATAACGATGAAAATAAATTAAAATAAAAGAAAAAAAGCCATTAGATGATCTGCTTGATTATCATATAATGGTTTGAATAAGAAACTGCGTGCTGCTTGTCATACAATAATCGAATAAATTAATATTGTCTATTGTTTCCTATTTTGTCGTCCTTTCTTTGTCTTTTTTTTTTTGTTTAATTTATAAAATTTACAAGAAAAATGTCTTTAAATTTTTTTGATAAGTTATCGCAAAATTTTATTGAACTTCTTAATGATGGAGATGATTATAATGTAATCATTGAAGTCGAAAATAAGGAAAAATCGTTTACGGCACATTCCAACGTATTGAAATTTCGATCGTCTTATTTCCGAAGAGAATTAAAAAATATTCAGCAAAATGAAAATAATATTAAAATAATTATCAAGTCAAGCATTTCTGCTCAAATTTTTAATGTTATTCTTCAGTAAGTTATCATCAAAATAATATAAACGCTATTGCCTATATTAAATACCGAAATTTTATTTTATTTATTATTATTTATTATTTCGTTTGTTATTTATTATTTATTGTTTTTTTAGATATATCTATGGAGGAACTGTTGGTTTAGAAAATTGTGAAACTAGATTTATTTATGATTTAATGTTAGCTGCTGATGAATTTGAACTCAAGGAATTAACNCAAATTTTAGAATCATACCTTTTTCTCATCAGCATTTATAAGATCTTTTCCATTTACATCATCTTGATCTTTGATTTGTCTATTGCGCAATCAATTTAGCCATCACTACTCGAAGTAGTTTTTGTTTGCGACGTTTGATTCTTGATGTTTCCTCATTTTTTGAGATTCATTTTTTGATCATCTATTTTTTGCATTATTTAAAAGAACATGTTGCATCATACACGTACTCTCTCTCGCTCTTTGAAATTAATTTTATAAATATTTGGATTCTACCTTCTGATGTTATTGACAAATCAGAAAAGTCCTTTGAACCCATAATACTTCAAGATCGTTTCTTTGATGAATTTGGCCTATATAACGGGTATTTTTTTTTAATTTAACATAACATAAAAGAAAATATACATAAAAAACATAAAATATGATTACATTGTACTGGTGATAGTGGGTGGCAAATAGAATAAGTTCTCTCTTGACGAATTTGTCTGCACCTGAATATAGACAGAACAAATGATTTAAGTAATTAAATTGAATAAAACTTACTGTTTCAAATATTGATGTAAGAATTATTAGTTCTTCACATTATTTTTAAATACATAATCATGAAGATGATTATGAAAGATCCGTCTCTAGAATAACAGTATCAATAATGAAAAAGGAAATCGATTTATATATGGATTTTTGGTCTACAAAAATGATGGTAAACATATATATTATCATATTAAGTACGACACGACATTACGATTTTTTTTCTCCTCACTTCTGACATACAGTATATTATGAATAAATATCCCTAAAGCAACAATTATATGATAATAGATTACCTTCAATTGCCGAAATAGTAGTATTGGATATTGTTGCTAATAAATGTAAAAGAAAAAAAAGATGATGCTTCCGAGAATGAATAAACTTGTCAATCATTTAAAGTTTAATTGTTTCACTAAATTCTTACTAATCAATGTTATGATACAGATCCAATTTTCTTTTTTATTGCTTCAACAAATGGGAGGTTGACCATGTTCTCAAATATACTAAGATGTCTCCGCTTAAAAATTTAAGACAAGATCATGAAGTTTTAAAAGAAAATGACAGTAACGATAGTGTAGTGAAGATGACGATAACGATGATTTTTGTCTATCTGATGCAATTGTTCTTAAAAAGCTTCATCTGGAGATAATTTGGCAGGTAGGTTTTAAATTCATACTTGATTTATATAACTAACTTTTAATTACTTGATTTACATAACTAACTTTTAATTACTTAATTTAAACATTAGAGACATAGTGTGATATGTTTGTCATACGATAAGCACATAAATTAATATTTTTTATTGTTTCCTATTTTGTCATACTGTCTTTGTCTATTCAATTTATAAAATTTACAAAAAGAAAAATGTCTTTAAATTTTTTTGATAAGTTATCGCAAAATTTTATTGAACTTCTTAATGATGGAGATGATTATAATGTAATCATTGAAGTCGAAAATAAGGAAAAATCGTTTACGGCACATTCCAACGTATTGAAATTTCGATCGTCTTATTTCCGAAGAGAATTAAAAAATATTCAGCAAAATGAAAATAATATTAAAATAATTATCAAGTCAAGCATTTCTGCTCAAATTTTTAATGTTATTCTTCAGTAAGTTATCATCAAAATAATATAAACGCTATTGCCTATATTAAATACCGAAATTTTATTTTATTTATTATTATTTATTATTTCGTTTGTTATTTATTATTTATTGTTTTTTTAGATATATCTATGGAGGAACTGTTGGTTTAGAAAATTGTGAAACTAGATTTATTTATGATTTAATGTTAGCTGCTGATGAATTTGAACTCAAGGAATTAACCAACAAATTAGAAACTCTTCTTATTGAAACTAAAGGTTCTTGGTTGAGAACACATTTTTCTTTTATTTATCATTTTATTTTTAATAGAAATGAATTTAAAAAATTAAAAAATTTCTGTAATGATATTGTTGTAAAATATCCAAACCTTATCTTTGATGCTGATGATTTTACTTCTCTCGAAGAATCTGCACTGGTCTCTCTTCTCAAGCGAAATGATTTGCAAATAGAAGAAGTTAAGATTTGGGATTATGTCATCAAGTGGGGAATTGCTCAAACTTCTACTCTTCCTACTAACCTTGATGATTGGACCAAAGAAAATTTTTTAACACTAAAGACTACTCTACAACAATGTCTACCTCATATTCGCTATTTTCAACTTTCAAATATTGAAGTCGTTGATAAAATTAAACCTTTCAAAAAAATTATTGATAAACAACTTTGGGATGATATAAATCAGCGCCTATTGATTCCTGACCGACCAGTAGGAACAACTATTTTGCCACCAAGATCAGTTTTGGTTACAGAATTACCTACTCGTGCAGAAAAATCATTTTCGGCTATCATTTCTGAAGAACATTCGGCTGAAATTTCTACATGGATTGATTGTAAGACAACTGCATATACTTTAGCAAATATTCCATATAAATTTGAATTAATCCTACGTGGAACTCGAGATGGATTTGCACCACAAACATTTTGGGATATCTGCCATGGTCACGCTCGTACAGTTATTTTAGTAAAAGTTAAGGGGACAGATGAAATTGTTGGAGGTTATAATCCCTTAGCATGGGGTAAAGATACTAGTGGCAAACATGAAACAAAAGATAGTTTTATTTTCTCATTAAAAAATGGGAACATTGAAAATTCAATTCTTAGCAGAGTAAAAAGCCACTATGGGATTTTTAATAGATCCAAAAATAATCAAATAAAGTGGGGTCCATGTTTTGGTGATTTTGGAATGTATAGTGAAAAATCTGATCTCACTTTAGATGATAGTTGTTTCTGTAGAAGTTATGGCAATAATTATGAAAACCCTATAAGATCATCATCATCATCGGAATTCTTCTCAATCATCAATTCAATCATCAATTATGAAGTATTTAAGATTGTCAGAAAAACTATTTAAAATTATATACTTTAGGAAAATGATAAAATATATTATATTATTTTCAATTGTGTATTATTATATATGTATGTGTATTTATTATTTAAACTTAGTTTTATATTTATCAATTTATTTTCTGCTTTCATTAAATTATTAAATTGAATTTTTTCATATCTACTCTAATCTAAATAAAGCCATCAGTCAGGTTATAACAAGAATTAAGAGGCGGTAAAATTGTTGATTGATATCTTAGTTTGGAAAATATGATATTAAAAATGTCGGATTAATTACCTTTAATTAAAAATAATGATTCAGGAATTTATCAACTATATTTTAAAACAGAAATAACATCGTCATCAAATACAATGTATATTTGAGTTTAATGGATGTGATAAAAGAAATCAATAATAAAAATTTGAAAATTTATTTTTTTAATAATAAATATGCTTCTTATAAATCAAAATAACTTCATAAGAAAAAAAATACTCGTGACTCTGAGATTCCTATAAATTCTTTTATATAAGGATTCGCTTTTAAATTCCCTCTTAAATCTTGCGTTATAAAATCAATAAAAAAATTGATATTCTCTCCAATTTCTTGATGGATTAATTTTAACAGTTGCAATTTTTTTATCACAATTAATTTTTTTTATCTTTCCCTGATTGTATTTTATTCTTTAAATAGATATTAATACTAATCAAAATAAATCATAAAAATATTTGTACTAATAAAACATGTACAATACACAATAATATTAAAACTAAATAAATAATAAATTCAAACAAATTAATGGTTATTTTAAATTAATAAACAAGAATTCTATTTCATGATAATTGTCTACTAGTGGAATAATATAAAAGTCGCATAACTAGTATTGTAATTTAATTTTCATTCAAAATAATTTAATAGGAATATCTTTAGGGCAAATATTCCTGATGAAATTAATAAATTATGAATTATAGAATATTTTTATGTTTTCTCATCTGCAATTTATATTTCGATTAATTATATTAATGATCCACGTTAATTATAATTTAAATTCTTAAATTCATACTAAAATCAATCACCCAACATTCTCATGCATCCAATAGATCTAGAAGAGATTCTATGGTATTCAACCTTTATCTACTATTATTATCCTTTTATAATGAAATAATAATAGATTATTTTATGTTTATTTCTTATTAGGTCATCGAAGTTTTTGATGATTCTGTTGAATTTATTACATGTGCATTTTAATAACGCACTAACGTCTTGTCTTTGGTTTCTAGTTAGCTTACTCCATTTGAAGATGAAGGCAAATTTTTTTTATCAAACAGATTTATCTTAAACAGATAATATTGAATAAACTTTAAATTGTTCAAAAAAAAATGTCCTAAAAAATTTAAGAGAGAATGGATTTGGTGGATTCGATGACTCTAAAGTTATTTGTTAACAATCATTTATGAAACTTATAAAACAAAAGAAAAACACCTATTCCATATATTCAACACACTGAAAAAAAAGCCANCAATTTATATTTCGATTAATTATATTAATGATCCACGTTAATTATAATTTAAATTCTTAAATTCATACTAAAATCAATCACCCAACATTCTCATGCATCCAATAGATCTAGAAGAGATTCTATGGTATTCAACCTTTATCTACTATTATTATCCTTTTATAATGAAATAATAATAGATTATTTTATGTTTATTTCTTATTAGGTCATCGAAGTTTTTGATGATTCTGTTGAATTTATTACATGTGCATTTTAATAACGCACTAACGTCTTGTCTTTGGTTTCTAGTTAGCTTACTCCATTTGAAGATGAAGGCAAATTTTTTTTATCAAACAGATTTATCTTAAACAGATAATATTGAATAAACTTTAAATTGTTCAAAAAAAAATGTCCTAAAAAATTTAAGAGAGAATGGATTTGGTGGATTCGATGACTCTAAAGTTATTTGTTAACAATCATTTATGAAACTTATAAAACAAAAGAAAAACACCTATTCCATATATTCAACACACTGAAAAAAAAGCCAGTACTACTCAATATAATTCATTTTAGTATATAATACTGATATTGGTATACAATTTTATTAATCTATTGGTTTTGGCATTGCAGTTATTACTCCTGTACCAGAGTGAATTGATGATGATGAAATAATCTTACTCTACACGACACGATGTAATAAAAGGATTTGAAATATTAGCTGATAAAAGATTAAAGATAAATGTTTTATTATATAAATTTCATTATGGCATGATTTACCAAATAATGATGGTATAAATGAATTTTTATTTCTCTTAGTACCTTCTAAACTTGATCTTTCCTGATGATACATCTGTTAAATATCCATTAGTGATACTTTACTTCTGTTTATTATTTAGATTTCAAAACTGACGAACAAAAAAATATTATGATTATATTTTTATAAATATCTTTATCATGTTTATTTAATTTTGTAATTTGTAATTGAGATCTTTTCTACGCAGCTCCATAAGTATTTAATAAAATATGACTTTTATAGTTAATAATAAAAACTTTAATAGATTTTGATGTTTTTTGAATAATTCGAATATTATCTATCTTCGTTAACACACGACTGTTGGAATAGACTTTGGTAAATTTAAAAAACTTAATGCATAATACCATATAAGAGAAGATACAAGAAAGTAGGGTAGAAAATCGTTAAATTAAAAAAAAAGTGTATGTGAAAAAGGTTATTTAATTAATTGTTTTGGTATTTTAAATTTTACTGTTACTAAATATCTTAAATTGATTTTTCCATTTTTTTCTTCAATTAATAGTGTACAAGTTATAACTTTGTTTCTTTAAAAAATATATATAAATTAAATTAGTATTATCGTTATCTCTTGTTTCATCAAATATAAATATATTTTATACGGATATAAATGATGAAAAAGACAATTTTCTCAGATATAGTTTTTATGAAATAAATCATTAGAAGTTAATTTCACTAGTTAAAATGTTAATTGATCATGATAAAAAGTTTACGATTATGTATATAAGCAACGAAGCTGTTTTCTAAATAAATTTTAAGTTTATATTCGTCTGTTATCACTTATTTTACAGTAAGTTGTAGGTACGACAATTTTAATTCTTATAATTTATTAAATATCATTAATATTATTATCATTATTTGTGGTAAAATATCAAATAATCTAATAAATATTATTATTTTAATAATACGAGAAAAAATGTTAATAGAATATCTGAAATTATTTATTTTGGTTTTTAATTAATTGTTTTGGTATTTTAAATTTTACTGTTACTAAATATCTTAAATTGATTTTTCCATTTTTTTCTTCAATTAATAGTGTACAAGTTATAACTTTGTTTCTTTAAAAAATATATATAAATTAAATTAGTATTATCGTTATCTCTTGTTTCATCAAATATAAATATATTTTATACGGATATAAATGATGAAAAAGACAATTTTCTCAGATATAGTTTTTATGAAATAAATCATTAGAAGTTAATTTCACTAGTTAAAATGTTAATTGATCATGATAAAAAGTTTACGATTATGTATATAAGCAACGAAGCTGTTTTCTAAATAAATTTTAAGTTTATATTCGTCTGTTATCACTTATTTTACAGTAAGTTGTAGGTACGACAATTTTAATTCTTATAATTTATTAAATATCATTAATATTATTATCATTATTTGTGGTAAAATATCAAATAATCTAATAAATATTATTATTTTAATAATACGAGAAAAAATGTTAATAGAATATCTGAAATTATTTATTTTGGTTTTTAATTAATTATTAATTTTTATCATCAAACCATCATTTTTATTATTATTTTATCACGTTTAATCAGTTGGATGATGTGATAATTATTAAAATAAATAAAAAATAATATTTATCATCATTACTATTAGTGATATTATTGCTATGGTGGAGTGGTTGATTTTTGTAGGAGTTCTTTTTAATATGCTTCTTCTAAATATTATTATTGACAAAAATTTATTATTAGACATTATTAATACTATCGTCATTATTATTTCTGTCACAACTGCTTAAATTATTTGAATTGAAATGAATTTTATCTAAAAAATATTGATCTTTTCTTATATCCAAGAAAACAATTTAATAAAAAATAACTTACAATTTCTTTCAATCAATATTAAAAATAAATGATTTTCAAAAAATGTAGATTATTGATAATAAACATAATAATTAGCATGGTTTCCATTTTTTTAAAAAAAATCAATCATAATAATTATATTATTTTTGTTGCTTCTAACTATTATAAAAAAAATAAATAAAAACTTCTTTTATTTAAAGGTCTAATTTTATTTCATCATCTATAAACCACTCCATTGCACTCTTAAAGTTAAAGCATCTGTGAATTACTACAAATTACTGAAAATTTACATCCTTTATTTTGAAATGGAAATGATACTTAATAAAACTTCAACTAGATGATCTTGTATTAACGTTGTTTTATTTTTTTTTATCAAATAATTTTCAACATGTTCAGTAAGTGTTGGGGTGGTAAGATAATTCCACTAAAATACCAAGAATGTGATGAATTGATTTACCTGTAAAATAATTTCCGATAAATATATATATCTATAAAATAAAAGACAAATAAGATTAAAATTATATAATATATTTTGGATATTATTTTTGAATATTATTTTGATTGTGAAATATTAACAGTATCGACAATGCAGTTTGAAAATAAGGGTGAGTGTGCACAAAATACCTTGATCTTAATTACTAATAAATATATTTAATTATGGGATATACTTTTTCATAATTTTTCTTCAATCTTTTCATTTCGAAAAAAAAAATAATAATATTAGTTAAACTTGAGATTGTTTTTTTTAAAAAGTCTTAAAATGAATTCATTTTTCTTTCAGGCAAGCATGACCAATCCAAAATATGTTATCACTAATGCGATTTAACAATCGAATCAATTACAGTATATATGATGCAATACTATATTTATCAAGTTAATTTTTCTTAGTAATTTATTTGAATTAATAATATAATTGCAATATAATTAAAGTATATATTAAAATAAAATTGATAATATAATTAAAATATGATATTAAAGTGGAATTAAAGGCAATAAATAAATATGAAATAATCACCGTTATTATAAAAAATTTTCGTACCATTTGAAATAAATTAAAATAAATAAATCAAATAAATTAATTAAATAAATTAATTAAAGAAAATAATAACTTTGAAAATTCAGCTCCTTCGCTTAAATCAAATGTATTTAATTTATAATAAATATTTTTTTTCAATAAATAATTATTTAAACATCAAAAAAAGATCTATTTTTAAAATAATGTGCTACTCAATTATTTATTGCAATCAACCAAATTAATTTGGGAACCTGTCAGCTACTATTTTCATAATAAAAAAAATAGTACCCAGGTCACACGGCGAGGACATCGGTACCCTTTGTGACTCAGAAAGAGAAAAACTATCCTAAAAAAAAGACTATCCTAGAAAAAGAGATAAAAAAAAGACTCCTAGAAAAAGAGATAAAAATAAAAAAAATAAAAGACTATCCGAAAAATAAAGACTATCCTAAAAAGATATTTTAAAAAAAAATAAGCATAAAAAAATTATATTTTTTTGATTTTTTTTAATTTAATTTTAATTACTATTTATTTTATACATACCTAATAATTATCTTGAAATACTCCAAGGCAACCCCCAATAAATCAAAAAATAATTATTTTTAAAGAAAAAGGTACATATATGAAAAGATAAATATTTGAATTTAAATATAAAAAAAAAAGACATTAAGAATTTATACATAAATCTCATATGCAGCCCACCAGAAAAAATAATAATAAAGAGTCACTAGCCACCAACTTCTACCTGCCAAATTTAGAGTCGGAAAGCACTTTCTCTAAGCAAGACAGGCAGACAATTAATTGACATGGATGGTAAACTTGCATATAAGTTGGCCACGCGGGCCTCGGTTGAATTTTCAGATTGCCTTGGAGTCAATCCACTCCAATTCACCCTAATAGTTAGTTGCTGTTGTTGTTGTACAGTTCTTCTTCTTCTTCTTCTATCCGGAAGTGGGCAGAGGGCGGCTGGTGAGAAAGGTCCAACTTCTTCAATAGTAAGTCCTAGTCTTCAGGCAGTTGATCGAGTAATAGGTGCCATTTCAAGAAAATAAGATTATATTTAAGGGATAACTAAACTATTATAAAAAATAATAAGCAAAAGATTTTTTTGATATAATAATGGGAGAGATATAAAAACATTCGAAATGGCAAGAAAAAGTGTAAAGGGAATAAAAAGGTATAGGTACCCTTTTTATAATTTTTTTTTTGTTTACATATTACTAATAAAAATAAATATCATGTTTATTTTTTATTTTGAAAACAAAAATAAATAACCACGATCGCGGCATTAAGCGTGTGACTACATAATTAATTTACAAATATGGGGGTCGTCTAAAGCAGAGTCCATCACGAGATTTTCCGTTGGCTATGGCCAATGAAAATCGTGAATTTTTTGTTTATACAGATCAGCCCGACGAAGAAAAAAAGTGAAAAACACGAAAAATAAAAGAAACTAATGTCTAAACTTATCTTGGTGCATTAATAAAAAATGTCGGGGAGGCAATTTTACATATAATAGTTACTAATAATTACTCAAACCCTAACCCTAACCCAGCACTTACTCTAATATTAATTAATTTCGGTAATCATGTGATGGACTCTGCTTTAGACATCCCCCAAATATGTGCATAACATTTTATACAAAGAATTTCAAATTTACCCTTTTTTGTATTCACAGATAAACATGACGCGAAAACAAATGCAAATATAACACATATTACAATTATTTCTAAATAAACAACAAATAGATTTATTTCTAACTTAACAAAATAAACAAACAATTATTTCAAAATTATTTCACAAAATAAGCAACAAATATATTTATTTCTAAATAAACAAAAACAAAATTATTACAATTATTTCATTTCCATTGCAAATTCAAAATTTTTTTGTTCAATATAATAATTTTCAATACTTCCAAAATTCTCTCTAATTTTATTAATGTTTCTCTTTTTTGGAAAATATCTACAAAAAACAACCCAAAAAAATGTTGAAAAACTAAATTAATAAATTAATGATGATAAAACAGAAATCAACCTTTGACCACCAATTCGAACGCGTAATAACTTGTTCATCCAATTTCTGACATTTCATATAACTTGCAGAATATATTCCGATGATTTATTATTATTATTATTATTACTATCATGTGGTATATTCCTCTGTAAATAATATAATAAATTTTAAATATAATAATATTAATTACTTAATTACCTATTGTGTTGCGTTGTATTTTGTATTCTTTTTACAGTATATAAGATAATGAAGAGTCGTACAATAAAAATCTGGTGATTTTTTTTATCTGTGATTTTTATTTTTAAAGTAGACTTTGTTCAAATTAAGAAAGTGGTGCTATGTAAACAATTTCCTTTTCAAAAAAAAAATTCCCTAATATAGCATTTCTACACTGGCCATTTTTCTAATATTTCTAATTCTAAATTCTAATTAGAATTCTAATTCTAATTCTAATTCTAAATTCTAATTAAAATTCAGAATTAGAATTAGAGGTAGAAATAGGAGGAAAAAATTTTACCTCAACAAACGGAGGTTGATTAAATATTATTTTTTTTTTCTTTGTTAAAACAAAAAAAAAAATAACAATAAATCATGAGATAAGAAGCACGAGAATTATTATTTATAAATAAAAATAATAATAAATAAAATTATTATAAATAAATAATAAATAAAATTATTATTATAAATAAATAATAAGCGTGAAAGTAAATAATAAGCACGAGGCTCATTGTTACTAAATAAACAAAAAAAATGTGGTGAGGATTATTGATAAAATTCATTTAAATCAAAGTTCAAAGAAATTATCTTTTAAACTTAATTGCTCAATAGATAAAATTTGCAATAATAATAAAAAAATTAATGAAATTGTTAAAACTTGAATTTCAACTAGAAAAAAAAAACTAATAATTTAAAAATGTACTAAGTTGTTAAAATGAAACTTAAAGTAAAATTCTATGGTTCAAATGTTTTTTATTTATCATTTATTACTATTTATTTATTTATTTTTTAAAATTTTTTTAATAATATGAAAAAAAAGGAAATAATATAAATTATTTATTATTATTATTATTGACCTTTGTAAAATGCATAGGAATAAATAAATAAATAAAATAAATATATAAATAATATAAATAATAATGATTGTCCATTTGTCATATTGTTATATCAACAATTTTTCCGGAGAAAAAAAAATATAAACGAAACTTGAATCTTTTTTTGATTCATTTTCTTCTTTGAATTATCAAATAAAAAGTCATATGAATTAAATAAAATACTCAGTTTAAATATTTATTATTTATTGTTTATTTTTATTTATTTATTATTCACCTTCGCAAAATATACGTATATTTATTTTTTTAAAATTTTTTTTTAATAAATAAAATATTATAACATCTCTCACGGAAAAGAGAAAAGGAAATAATATAAGCCAATTATTTTTATTTATTTATTATCATAATATAAGCCAATTATTTTTATTTATTGCTTTTGCGAGATATATATATTTATTTTTTAAAATTTTTTTTAAAAAGGAAATAATATAAGCCAATTATTTTTATTTATTATCCACCTTCGCAAAATATACATATATATATTTAATTTAAATATATAAATAATATAAACAATATAAATAATATTCATATAGGCCAATTTTTGAAATAAAATTTTATATATTATACTATAATATATAAAATTTCATTCTGAAAATTGGCCCATATGTGTTATATCATCGTAACAATTTTTATCAGTTATTCCGGAGAAATAAAATATAAACGAGATTCAAATTTTTTTTTTGATTAATTTGATAAATATTATTTCCTTTTTTTCATTTTTCTTTGAATTATTAAATATAAGTTCATACGAATTAAATAAAATCCTTGGTTCAAATATTTATTATTTATTCATATTAATAAATAATTCAACCAATCATTTGTATAAATCTTAAACATTACATTAAAGTTTATTTAAAACCTTTTATTTTAATTTAAACATTAATAAATTACATAATCAATCATATGTATAAATTTTAATTACGCGACGGCGACGGAGTCGCCATATCCAAATCACCTAGTTTAGTATATAATTCATTTGCTCAAGAAATAGCTTGAAAAGATTGATTTTCCGAAGAAAATAAAATTTATTGTTATTATTGATATTATTCGATCTTGACTGTATAATAATTTAATAAAATTTATGTTGCATTGATTGATAAACTCTTTAATTAATGTAATGATCAAAAAATATAAATTATTATTAGAAATATAATCACTTACTTGTATAGCATCGGATCTCTTCCGCTGATTTTCTTGTGCTACATTCATATATGGATGACTATAAAAATATACAATTTGATCAATTTACATAAATAATACTTGTTGTTAAAAAGAACATACATAACCAAGATCTTCATAAGATTGAATTATTTAACTAGAGGTGAGATCAATTTCATCATGACTTGGAATACACTGGTCGAATGGAAAAAAATAGGACGGTTTTATCATGAATAGGATTCCGATTGATGGCTAAATTTGCTAAGATTTATTAAATATAGGCAGTCGATTTTTTCTGATTTATAAATAGGAATTTCCGATTTATGAATTTTCACAAATAGGATGTCCGATTTATGCATATTTGCGCCATCAATAGGATTCCGATTTTTATTCATTCGACCAGTGATACGTTTTCCTTCTTGTTCATCTGTAGCTCCTCCGTAACTAAATAATTGTTAAATAAAAAAATATTAATAATGTATAAATTTATGAAATTNATGTAATGATCAAAAAATATAAATTATTATTAGAAATATAATCACTTACTTGTATAGCATCGGATCTCTTCCGCTGATTTTCTTGTGCTACATTCATATATGGATGACTATAAAAATATACAATTTGATCAATTTACATAAATAATACTTGTTGTTAAAAAGAACATACATAACCAAGATCTTCATAAGATTGAATTATTTAACTAGAGGTGAGATCAATTTCATCATGACTTGGAATACACTGGTCGAATGGAAAAAAATAGGACGGTTTTATCATGAATAGGATTCCGATTGATGGCTAAATTTGCTAAGATTTATTAAATATAGGCAGTCGATTTTTTCTGATTTATAAATAGGAATTTCCGATTTATGAATTTTCACAAATAGGATGTCCGATTTATGCATATTTGCGCCATCAATAGGATTCCGATTTTTATTCATTCGACCAGTGATACGTTTTCCTTCTTGTTCATCTGTAGCTCCTCCGTAACTAAATAATTGTTAAATAAAAAAATATTAATAATGTATAAATTTATGAAATTAAATAATTAATTTAATCATCATAATTATAATTATAACAAACCTTTCCCAAGTTTATTTTTTATTTTCATCAAAAGAGATTGGAGGTCGGAAAAAATTTTTTTTTATCAAATTTTAGAATCATACCTTTTTCTCATCAGCATTTATAAGATCTTTTCCATTTACATCATCTTGATCTTTGATTTGTCTATTGCGCAATCAATTTAGCCATCACTACTCGAAGTAGTTTTTGTTTGCGACGTTTGATTCTTGATGTTTCCTCATTTTTTGAGATTCATTTTTTGATCATCTATTTTTTGCATTATTTAAAAGAACATGTTGCATCATACACGTACTCTCTCTCGCTCTTTGAAATTAATTTTATAAATATTTGGATTCTACCTTCTGATGTTATTGACAAATCAGAAAAGTCCNATGTTTATTTTTTATTTTGAAAACAAAAATAAATAACCACGATCGCGGCATTAAGCGTGTGACTACATAATTAATTTACAAATATGGGGGTCGTCTAAAGCAGAGTCCATCACGAGATTTTCCGTTGGCTATGGCCAATGAAAATCGTGAATTTTTTGTTTATACAGATCAGCCCGACGAAGAAAAAAAGTGAAAAACACGAAAAATAAAAGAAACTAATGTCTAAACTTATCTTGGTGCATTAATAAAAAATGTCGGGGAGGCAATTTTACATATAATAGTTACTAATAATTACTCAAACCCTAACCCTAACCCAGCACTTACTCTAATATTAATTAATTTCGGTAATCATGTGATGGACTCTGCTTTAGACATCCCCCAAATATGTGCATAACATTTTATACAAAGAATTTCAAATTTACCCTTTTTTGTATTCACAGATAAACATGACGCGAAAACAAATGCAAATATAACACATATTACAATTATTTCTAAATAAACAACAAATAGATTTATTTCTAACTTAACAAAATAAACAAACAATTATTTCAAAATTATTTCACAAAATAAGCAACAAATATATTTATTTCTAAATAAACAAAAACAAAATTATTACAATTATTTCATTTCCATTGCAAATTCAAAATTTTTTTGTTCAATATAATAATTTTCAATACTTCCAAAATTCTCTCTAATTTTATTAATGTTTCTCTTTTTTGGAAAATATCTACAAAAAACAACCCAAAAAAATGTTGAAAAACTAAATTAATAAATTAATGATGATAAAACAGAAATCAACCTTTGACCACCAATTCGAACGCGTAATAACTTGTTCATCCAATTTCTGACATTTCATATAACTTGCAGAATATATTCCGATGATTTATTATTATTATTATTATTACTATCATGTGGTATATTCCTCTGTAAATAATATAATAAATTTTAAATATAATAATATTAATTACTTAATTACCTATTGTGTTGCGTTGTATTTTGTATTCTTTTTACAGTATATAAGATAATGAAGAGTCGTACAATAAAAATCTGGTGATTTTTTTTATCTGTGATTTTTATTTTTAAAGTAGACTTTGTTCAAATTAAGAAAGTGGTGCTATGTAAACAATTTCCTTTTCAAAAAAAAAATTCCCTAATATAGCATTTCTACACTGGCCATTTTTCTAATATTTCTAATTCTAAATTCTAATTAGAATTCTAATTCTAATTCTAATTCTAAATTCTAATTAAAATTCAGAATTAGAATTAGAGGTAGAAATAGGAGGAAAAAATTTTACCTCAACAAACGGAGGTTGATTAAATATTATTTTTTTTTTCTTTGTTAAAACAAAAAAAAAAATAACAATAAATCATGAGATAAGAAGCACGAGAATTATTATTTATAAATAAAAATAATAATAAATAAAATTATTATAAATAAATAATAAATAAAATTATTATTATAAATAAATAATAAGCGTGAAAGTAAATAATAAGCACGAGGCTCATTGTTACTAAATAAACAAAAAAAATGTGG